>ML780345.1:699378-733634 GCA_009831015.1 Picea engelmannii
TACACCCACCAGTCGATATGTGGTTGTGTTATTTTCCATGTCTGCCAAGGATGATATCTGTTATTCTGTGAGATTTTCCTGGTGCTCGAGTCCTACCATGAAAGAAAATAGTTGCATGCAAGATTGTTTGAGGATTACATGTGAAGTTACAATATCCGGTGTTTTTTTTTAGAATAAAGAATATATATGAAGGCTACATTTATAAAACATGTATGGTCAGATGTGCGGATATGACATGACATGTTCTTTCTCCTCTACATAGACTGGTGTGCACACGATACAATTTGAGTTGTGCTTGAGATATGATATGTGCAACAAAGATTCTGCAAGATTATATTTTCATGTCTGGAAGCATGTCTGTGTAGTTTGCCACGGAAAACTGAGAAATTGTATCATGGGAACAACAGTCTGTGTAGAGGATAAAAAGCATGGTTAAAGGGAATGTATAGATAAATTGCCAGGGAAAACCATAAATCGTTTAGCTGCAGCCATGCAATTGCGTGATATTTTGTGCCTTGTAATATATTTTGTCCAGGGAAAAAAAATCTACATGTTTACAACCATGGATAGAGAAGTGCAAAGGTTCATGTTTCTGCCTTTGCAGAATCTTCGTTTAGTCATTTTTGTTGTATGTACATATTGTTTGTTCTCCGATGAATACCATCTTCCATTGATGTTCATTAAATTTTGTGGGTTCCCACATTGAAACAAACAGAGTAGCTGGAGAAAAGGAGGGAGTGTTGAGTGCATCAGCTGAAGAGGATATAGAAAGGTGCATGCTTGTATTGTTGTTTCATATTGCATTGTTTTGTATTCCATTTATGGTCTGTATATGTGTTAAGCTAGTTGCGTGCCTTCCTACATGGTAAGTTATCTTGGTTACATACGTTCCTGCATACTAAGCTAGTTCATGTTCATTGTGTTTGTGCTACATTGTTGCATTTAAACAAACAGAATGGCTAGACAGGACGAAGGAATCTTTGGCAGGTAAATACACCCGTTTCTTTTTCTTTTAGGTGTTTGTTTTCATACTAACTTGTCTTCGTGTCGATTGCATCTTCGACATTGCTGCCTTGGAAAAAAAAGGTTGCTTGGATAGGGAGATAAATTCTTCTCTGTAGGAGCAGAGGGTTCTGTGGTACAATCTTCTAAAAGGTATACCAAGTGTGTCGGTAAATTAAATATACAAATCGGGTAGGAGCATATATTATTAGACTTGAAAATGATGACTTCACAGTAATGGGCCTTTCTGCGCTCCCTGTTTCTACTTTTTCTATTTTCTATTATCCCTTTTGTTTTATAATTCATCTTCTTAGTGTGGTTTCCAAAAATTCCTTCGTGTGCTGGTTGGCGGACTAACGGATTGACATATGTGGTCTTGCTTTTACCTTATTCCATAGTTACCCACTTTCTCGATTGTGGGTGCCAAGTTGGGAGGTTGAATATTTCTCCCCTTGGTTCCGGGGGTCCGGGATATACAGATTGGACATGGTGGCCCGTGGTCACGCCCTGTTTACTGTTAAACATTTCTCCAGTTAAAAAATTAAGATGCATATAGTTTTACGGTTATTTGGTCCTTCCGATGGACAATATACAATGCGTATATTTGTTTAGTCCTGATTTTCATTTTCACATGCTTGTATCAGAAAAATTTGGACTAGTGATACAACCATGAGCAGTCAGTCATCCCAGACATCGGCAGACCGACAAGGCCAAAGGTAAAGATGCATATGCTCTGCTCTTACTATGTTTACCAAACAAATTTCCTAGGCTATATATTGATCTATGGCATGGAGGATATGTTGATTCCATTTGCAATACATGGTTTGCAGCTCGCAAGAATTATCAACAAGTACAAGCAAAACGCTGGACATGCTGCATGTTCCGTAGACTAAGAGGTGTGGTTGCAAAACTGTAGCTCCATAGTTCATCAAAACTATGCATGTACTTCTAGCACACTACCATTCACTTTAGTTTTCCTATTCAAAAAATGTCATCAGGTCTAGAGTTGTGACATCTAAAGTGCTATCAATAGAGGGCTTGAATAGTCGCCAAACTAGAAAGGAGTTCGTCGGGGACATAATGGTTTTCTATACCACCTACTTGGACAAGGAAAACAAAAGTAGATCCATTATGCGTGTTGATATGACAGACAAGGACGCTATGATGACAGTGACACTGACTGTTCCTCCACAACTTGTCTAGAAACATGCATAAAAGATATTTCCATGTAATGGGATATCCATTACAAATTTTAATATATTGCCCAAAACAGTATATGACCATGGTGATTGCGATCGAATTATTTCTCTCAACAAAACAAGCATTGTGGAAAAAATTCATGATATTTGTTCAAAATATTGCTTCATCCCGGACTCGACTATCAGCCAACTTGCACAAAGCACTGATATTTACCCAATCAAAACGATTGGGGCTGCTATAACACTGGCGAGAAAATTTGGTTTGCAACACATTCTCCATATAAAGGATGGGGATTCAGACAATGACAAGGCAATGGTACTGCTTTTCATATTCAGTTTTGTTCTTTACTTTCACATCTACATGTATGCTGGATAAGTTACACAAATCTTGCACTGTTCCATGTTGCAGCTACAATTGTTCGATACATATTCGGATTTTTTTTCATCAATGGAACAACAATTGCATAGAGGGCAGATTCCACTTATGCTCTTCAAAAATATAACAAAGAAGAAGGATGCTAGAGAAAGGATCTTTCGGACAACCTAGGCAATGTTTGTAACAGAGTTGCGAGAAAATGTAGTAAAGGATCTGGAGAAACTAGCTAGCTCTACAATTGTTGTGCGTATACATTCACAAAATCATCCTCACTTTGCTTATAAAAATAGCCTTCAACAAATTTATGCACCTGTTTAATTTTTTTTTTTTTTTAAGGGGAGGGGGGGTGCAATTATGTATTATATTGTTCAATGTATTAATCTCTTTGCTCGTGTTCCCAGGTTGAAGGTCTTTTAGTTGTAGCCAATGTGTACTCAACCCCCTTTGAGCCTATATGTGCAAAATTCCATTCTCCTTCTTCTGCCTCCGCTTTGATAACCGATGATACGATTGATTGTCTGCGATGCAGTGAAAAATGTCCATATATTTATGGAAATTGCGTCAATGGTGTTATTCGAACCATGGGAAACACAATCGTGCACTGTATGGTTAGATAGCCTATGTTACAAAATGTGCTTCCTGAGTTGGCAGAGTTGTCGTATGAAACATATCTACACAAAAAGGCAAGCAGTGTCTACATGCTGCGGAAGCTTCGGATACAGAGCAAATTCACCTTAAATGAGGACAATGCAATTTTTCATATCGGCTAAAGAAGGGGGAAAAAAAAATTATATCAAACTTTGGGAGGAAACAAAAATACCTCATGTCTCTCTCTAATATTTGTTCAACATCCAGATGAAAGTTCATTTCAAGAGAAAATGAATGCAGTGACATCTTTTCTTTGTATATCAAATTGTTTGGTGCAAAGGTCGATGCGTTTTGCTCTATGGAACCTTCTGGGAACTTGCTTGAGGGATGTTTAAAGTATGGTTGGTTCTTGGTTATCTTCTTTGTCTGTCAATTTGTATACCGTGGAACTCCAACTGTTTTTTGGAGGACACAAAACAATATAATTGATTCTTTTTAGCTAGCTGGCACGCAGATCCGCCTGATAATTCCTATGTCGTTGTGACGCAAATGTACTATGTTACTTGCTTTAGAAGATTTCCTTGATCGATGAACTTGATCAAATTATTGTTCTGAAATAATTTGAAATCAATGAATATATATTGTGCAAAGTGAAACTGTCCTATCATACCAACAAGAGGCTGTTAAAATTCAAATTGGTCATTGTTTTGACATTTTTGCTTATTCGATGAACTTAGTAAAATTAATATCCCAGAATAATTTGAAATCAACGAATATATACTGTGTGGAGTGAAATTGTGCTATCATATGAACAAGAGGGCCTTAAAATTCAAATTGGTCCTTATGCTTACGGTGATAGAATCTTAAAAAAATTTCTTTTGTTTCCTTCATTTTTTTTAAAATAAATGATTTAACATCCTTTAATAATTTAATGTAATTCACTTGTACAATAACAATAGTTAATATTCATATTTTTGTATTTGAAAATCATGTTTTTAAATAAAGTTAGATAGGATGAGCATCGCTAAACAATTGCAATATTGAACTCGCCAGATGTGGAGTCCGCAAGTCCACTTGTCAATTTGTATATCGCGGAAGTCTGGGTGATATTTGTAGGACACAAAACAAAAGAGGCTCAAATTTCAGCCCGCCAGGCCGAGAACCCGTGATCCAAAAAGTGCCCAAGTATGGAATGAGGGATCCGCATATGCTCTATAAAATCTATTGTCCATACTTTCTAAAAGTACATGTTTACTCTGTATTTCTCATTTGTCGGAAAAATTTTATATCAGTCGCCCGACCAGATTGTACAAACTTTCTCATCTAATTAAATTCTGAAATATAAAAAATTATTATTAATAATTTAGTATTGAAAATACTGTTTTTATATATGCTAGATAGTTGATAGGGATTAGCATCTGTAAACAATGGCAAAGTTGAACCTGCCAACCCTCAAGTCCATTTGTTAATCTGTATATCGTGGAACTCCAACTGCTATTCGGAGGACAAGGAACAATGAAACTGCAATGTTGATCCAGGCAACCCACAGGTCCGTTTGTCAATTTGTATATTGCAGAGTTGTGGGTGGTGTTTGTATAACAAAGAACAATAGAGGCCCAATTTTCATCTCGCGAGCCCCAGAGACTCGATCAAAATTTTTTGCTAAATATGAAATTCGTGTGGGATCGCTATGAGACAATAAAAGTGCAATGTTCAGGCAACCAACCCGAGTCCACCTGTCCATTTGTATATCATGGAAGTCTGGGTGCTATTTGTAGGAGACAAAACAATAGAGACTCCATTTTCGGCCCGTGATCCAAAAACTGCCCAAGTATGGAATCAATGATCCACATATGCTGTATAAAATCTCATTCCATACTTTATATAGAGACTATGTCCACAAGTCTGTGTATCAATTTGTATATTGTGGAAGTCTAGGTGTTGTTTGTAGGACACAAAACAATAGATACTTAATTTTCAGCCCGCTAGGTCGTGAACCCTCCATAAAAAAAGTGCCCAAGTATGGAATGAGGGATCCACATATGTTCTAGAACAATGTGTTTATACAACGTCGAACAATAGAGCCCCGATTTTCAGCCCGCCAGCCCCAGAGCCTCCGATCAAAAGAAATCGCTAAATATGAAATTCATATGGGATTTCTACGGGACAATAAAAGTGCAATGTTCAGCCAACCAGCCTAAGTCCACCTGTCAATTTGTATATTGCGGAAGTCTGGATGCTATTTGTAGAAGAGGGAACAATAGAGACTCTATTTTCGACCTGCCAGGCCGCGAACCCGCGATCCAAAAAATACCTAAGCATGTAATGAGGGATCCACATATGTTGTATAAAATCTCATTCCATACTTTATATAGACTATGTCCACAATTCAGCGTGTCAGTTTGTATATCGCGGAAGTCTAGGTGCTATTTTAGGAGAGGGAACAATAGAGACTCTATTTTCGGCCCGCCAGGCCGTGAACCCGTGATCCAAAAAATGCCTAAGTATTGAATGAAGGATTTTCATATGTTGTATAAAATCTCATTCCATACTTTATATAGAGACTATGTCCACAAGTCCACATGTCAATTTGTCTATCTTGGAAGTCTAGGTATTATTTGTAGGACACGAAACAATAGATACTTAATTTTCAGCCCGCCAGGTTGCGAACTCGTGATCGAAAAAATGCCCAAGTATGGAATAAGGGATCTGCATATGTTCTAGAACAATGTGTTTGTACAACGCTAGACAATAGAGCCCCAAATTTTGTCCCGCCAGCCCAGAGCCTCCGATCAAAAAATATCGCTATATATGAAATTCATACGGGATTGCTACGGGACAATAAAAGTGCAATGTTCAGCCAAGCATCCCGAGTCCACCTGTCAATTTGTATATCGCGGAAGTCTGGATGCTATTTGTAGGAGAGGGAACAATAGACTCTATTTTCGGCCCGCCAGGCCACGAATCCGCGATCCAAAAACTGCCTAAGTATAGAATGAGGGATCCACATATGTTGTATAAAATCTCATCCCATACTTTATATAGAGACTATGTTCACAAGTATGCATGTCAATTTGTATATCGCGGAAGTTTAGGTGGTATTTGTAGGAGAGTGAACAATATAGACTCTATTTTCAGCCCGTGAGGCCGTGAATCCGCAATCCAAAAAGTGCCTAAGTATGGAATGAAGGATCCACATATGCTGTATAAAATCTCATTCCATACTTTATATAGATACTATGTCCACAAGTCCGTGTGTCAATTTGTATATCGCGGAAGTCTAGATGCTCTTTGTAGGACACAAAACAATAGATACTTAATTTTTAGTCCGGTAGGTTGTGAACCCGTGATCCAAAAAGTGCCCAAGTATGGAATGAGAGATTCGTATATCTTATAGAATAATGTAGTTTTACAGCGCAGAACAATAGAGCCCCAATTTTCATCGCACTAGCTCCAAAACCCCCGATCAAAAAAAATTGCTAACTATGAAATTCATACGGGATCGCTACGGGACAATAAAAGTGCAATGTTCAACCAACCAACTTGAGTCTGCCTATCAATTTGTATATCGCAGAAGTGTGGGTGCTATTTGTAGGATACAAAAAAATAGAGACTCTATTTTCGGCCTGCCAAGCCGCGAACCCGCGATCCAAAAACTGCCTAAGTATGGAACAAGGGATCTACATATGCTGTATAAAATCTCATTCCATACTTTATATAGAGACTATGTCCACAAGTCCGCATGTCAATTTGTATATCGTGGAAGTGTAGGTTCTATTTGTAGGACACAAAACAATAGATACTTAATTTTCATCCCCCCAAGCCACGAACCCGCGATCCAAAAAGTGCCCAAGTATGGAATGAGGGATCCACATATGTCCTAAAACAATACAAATACAATGTTCATCCAAGCAACCCGTAGGTCCTCCTATCAATTTGTATATCGCGGAAATCTGGGGGCTATTTGTAAGAAACAGAACAATAGAGACTCTTTTTTCATCCCACCAGGCCGCGAACCCACGATCAAAAAAGTGCCTAAGTATGGAATGAGGGATCCGCATATGCTCTATAAAATCTCATGTCTATAGTTTATATAAAGACTCATCTCCGCAAGTCCCTCTTTCAATTTTTGTATCGCAGAACTGTAGGTGCTATTTGTAGAACACAGAACAATAGATACTCAATTTTCAGCCCACCTGGCCATGAACGCGCGAAAAAATAAGAGCCCAAATATGGAATGAGGGATTCACATATGTTCTATAAAATATCATGTCCATACTTTATAAAAGTGCATGTTTACTATGTATTTCTCATTTGTCAAAATACTATTGTATCACTCGGCCGACCACATTGTACAAACTTTCCTGTCTAATTAAATTCTGCAATATAAATATTTAACAGTGATAATTTACTGTAGGTCAGCTTATGAATTTGTATATCACAGAATTGTCAGTGTTATTTGTAGAGCACGGAACAATAGATGCACAATTTTTTTCCCACCATCCCGACAACCCCTGATCCAAAAAAGTGGCTAAATATGGAATTAATACGGAATCGCTTAAGGACAAAACAAATTGCAATGTTGAACCAACCAACTCGCAAGTCTGCCTGTCAATTTGTATATTGCAGAAGTGTAGGTGTTATTTGTAGGACACGAAACAATAGAGGCTCAATTTTCAGCCAGCCAGGCCGAGAACCATAGGCCCTTCATGTCTCCTGGGTATATCTTCTGCCCTTTTTCTTTTGTAACTCACCTGACCACTTTCCATACTTTGGTATTTCTTGGAATCATTTTCGCCATCGTTGTTTCCTTCGTACTGCGTAGTGTAAGTCATTAATCCCAAAAATAATATCTAATATCTTGCACCGCGAAAGCCTCTATATGCTTAAATAATAAGAGTTAAGGGAGCTCTAACTGGGTAGTTCATAAGGCACAATACTTGCTAAGGTTTTGCAAATGGGGTAGCAAGCTAAGTGGGCTTGATTGTGGGAAAAAATTCACAGTTAAGCGCGCTTGAGCCAGATGCGTCTTGGGATGGGTGACCACCTGGGAAGTCCTGGTTACCGGGTGCAAGCCCCGGAAGTGATGATTGATGCTATGCGATTCATTTTGTTGGTTTCAATCCCATTTCTTCACCCCTGTGAGCATCACCCGATGCAATGAGTGCTAAGTGGACTATTAAAATCATGAGAATTATTGGTCAGTTGCAACTAATACTCATGAATATGGGTCATAGATTAATGACTTACACTACGCAGTTAATCCCAAAAATAATATCTAATATCTTTCACTGTGAAAGCCCCTATATGCTTAAATAATAAGAGTTAAGGGAGCTCTAACTGGGTAGTTCATAAGGCACAATACTTGCTAAAGTTTTGCAAATGGGGTAGCAAGCTAAGTGGGCTTGATTGTGGGAAAAACTCCACAGTTAATCACGCTTGAGCCAGAGGTGTCTTGGGATGGGTGACCACCTGGGAAGTCCTGGTTACCGGGTGCAAGCCTCAGAAGTGATGATTGATGCTATGCGATTCATTTTGTTGGTTTCAATCCCATTTCTTCACCCCTGTGAGCATCACCTGATGCAATGAGTGCTAAGTGGACTATTCAAATCATGAGAATTATTGGTCAGTTGCGACTAATACTCATGAATATGTGTCATAGATTAATGACTTAATATCTAAAATCGTTATTCTTGTTTCTAGACATGCAATTATTAAGTTTTAATGCTAACAGCCCATAATGCAAAAAGTTTAATACTTGAGTTAATATGTTGCACTGATGAAAGAATGTATCAAGAACATAGTTACACCCACACATTCCAATAAAATCTAATCTTCAATAAATCATTTGCTGGCAACTAGTACAAAAGCAAGTTTAGTAGCTAAGTTGATATGTTACAGTCATGGAATAATGTATCAAGAACATAGTTGCACGCGCATGTTGCAATCAAATGTATTCTTCAACAACACATTTGCCGACAATTAATATATCATGGTTTTGAAACAATGGGGCTTCTTTGAAACCAATTCGCGCTTACGAAAACTGCCTTCCGCCTTTCTATTTTCCCACTCTTTTATTCCCTCTAGTTTCTCTTCCTGGTTACTTAATCGTTTATTTTCCCGAGAATGCATTGCTCCGTAGCTTCATAGATTTACATGTTTACAATGACCACTTCCCCTTTCTTTAAATTGACCCTCTATTATTCCTTGTCCTACATCTGGCACCCAGAGTTCCACCATATACAAATTGACAGGAGGACTTGCGTAGTGGTCCAGTCAACATTTCACTTCTACTTTTCCATGACCTCCAAACAACATTCGTAGCTCCGCTATATTCAAATTGGCAGATATACAAATTTGCAACCATTTTTAGATCATACCCTTTTCCGTATTACGGTCCACCTATCATGCCATTTTCTGTGGTGCACATTTTTGCACTGAAAACTTTCGAGAAATACAATTTAACCGTCAGGTCCTTGCATATTTAGTGGAACAATTGTCACCCCATTTTGAAGCCTGTCTATCCACTTTCCATACTTCACCATTTGTTCAAATTTCTTTGGGGAATCGTCGCTTTGGTGGGTTCAAGATATATTCAGTTCGTAGTGGTTGTTTCCTATGCCCGCGCCCCTTTGCAATTAGCAGTGGGAAATTATATATAAGATCTTATTGACACACATGTAATTATCAATTTCCCTATTCCATACTTAGCCACTTTGCCAGAATTCTGCAAATACACAAACCGGTGGCTGAACTGCCCCATCATGATCTCTTCCGTTTTACACATTTTGCACTCAAAAATTCTGAAACATGAAATTTCACCGTGCAACACTCGGTTGTCCTGACTATTCTCGTAATGCTTTTTTGAATCCTGTTCGACCGCTTTTCAGAGCTTGCCATTCTTTCCTTTCTCTTCGTCGTCTCCGTCACCTTCACACTTCTCTATNNNNTATATATATATATATATATATATATATATATATATATATATATCTTGTTTCTAAATATGGAATTAATGGCATTTAATTCTAATAGGTCATCATGCAGAAACCATATATATTGTCATTGATGGGCGAAAGGCTCGAGGACATCTCGTATTCATGCGCATTAAACCAAAATTTGATGTGCATCAAACTAAAATTTGCGGGGGGATTATATTATCCCTTCCGAGTGTTCATTTCAAAATCATGAAATCCCGTTCACACGGCATGGCCTTCACACATTCACGAAACCTCCATTCCTTAATTTCTCTTCGCTGTACCTGCCATCTTCACATTTCTAAATATGCAATAAATAAAATTTACTGCTAATAGTTCATCATGCACCACCAATACAGATTGTCATTAATCAGCGAAAGGCTCGAGGAGCTTTCCTATTCATAAGCATTTAACGAAGATTTCACAAAAAGCTATATTATTCACTCTAACTGTTCATTTAAACCATCATCTGTAGCAAAGAAACCTTCTCATAAACCTATGGCATGAGCTTGGCACCAGTTCTATGGAGATACAGTGAACATCTTCGGGCATGAGAACCAGAACTTCCACTGGTCCAGAGCATTTTCTTATTACTCAACCTCTATGCAGAGAACCAAGTAATTTGGACCTCCGGGATTGCTCATGCAAGTTGTGTCCCTGAGGTTTTTGAATGTAAGGACCTGGTCTCTTGGTGCGTCGATAAATTTATTGTAGAGAAAAGAATTATTCCACTGCACGACCGCTCTTCTATTTCTTTGTCGCATTAGGTCTTCTGCTAGATGCTGAAATTTCCCGAGCCAACATTGATGTTCAAAGGAGAAGATTGAAAACAGTGCCCAACAAAGCATAATAACAGATTGGACCTCTTGCCCCTTTTTTTGGAAAATCTGAATATAGTTCTTGAAGATATTACAAACATGTAGGTTAGTTCATTTAAAAATCCAATTCGCGAAATTGCCTGGCTATTTACAAGAATAATGGGACAGGAGTCCACAGATACTGTTTCCCACATGGCTCTTTATATTTTTTTATTTTACAGTCAACGAACAAGCCATTTTTTATTAGGGCAGGTTAATTTCCTATGAAATCTCTTCCCAATTGTCAAGCTACAAAAGGGAAAAGAAATTTCATATGTCATCCTATTTAGTTTTTGCAATAGCTCATTCCTGTCGATTTCCGCAACTGTCTCTATCCAAGAATGTCAACTGCAAATTCCACCCAGTAACGTTCTGGTACCAGGCCTTGTGGAAGCACAAGGCTTCCCACTATTTTTATGAGGGTTTTAATGGCTTCCTGTCTGTTTTCAAAGTTTTGTTATTAGGAGAAGATGCTCCCCGCATATCTGAACAGGCAACTAGTTTTTTGGGCAAAAAGGGGACACTCCAACATTTGGATAATTACATTGTCATAAGAATTTTTGGCTCTACGGAACAACCTTCTCTCCTTCCATGTCACATTACGAACATAATTTTTATTGCAGAAGTAGCACGTCAATACAACTACTGGTTCCATCTGTTCCAAAGGAAGAAAAAAAAAACAGTTCATTCCTTTGCCTTGGAAAATAGGGGAGTTCGTGTTAAAAAACGTCAACAAAATTGATGATTTCGCAGCACATTTTAGCATCTCCAACCTCAGATATGCTGAAGACATAAGAGGATTTGACCCTTATGATATTTTTAGACAACATTTACAATCACTTGGCCTCGGTGATTGTTTTGTAAATAAACACCTACCCAAAAACAAAGACAGTGACGGTCCTGCCTCTGATGCCGACAACGTAGAGACAGTGCAAAGCTGCACTAAATTGTACATGCAATAGGGGAAAGACCCTAGTGAAAAGAGTGTTCAATCTGCAAATACCACTCCTAAAAGTACGACATCTCGGAGCATCACTCCAACGGCCCATCACAACAACAAAGAAACCTAGAGTTCTTCAAATGGAGGAGGAGATAACGACCCTCCTCACTCTGAAATTGATAGTTCTCACAAGATTCCAGTAGAGAAGAAGAGAAAAAAAATGTGGGGCAGGCGGAAGAGTTTGAAATTCAGAGTGAGAACATGGAAGTTGACACTGATCTGGATGCCATGTTCCCCTTGCTTGATCATCTTGAATATGCCATTCCCCATAGCCATCAAATGGAAATATCTGTTACCCAAAATTTTGATGAAGATGAATCCTTCGTGTTCCAGAGCGTTGTTTTTGATAGCCGGAACAAAAAATTGATATTTGAGAAAAAAAATTGTTAAAAATATCAAAGGCAAATCTCGTTCAGAGGTTGATGTTGCCAACATGCGGCCGTCCCAAATCTTTCAACTTCACACCGCTACCAGAGAAGCAGTTCATGATTCCATTGGACACATCGAGAGCCAGAATGCTAGACTGAAGGACCGAGTCAAGGAATTGGAAGACGCTTTCTTTCCTATGCCATTGCTTGTCGATCCTTTGGAAATAACCATGCCTGGCACCCTTGCACCCAATGTAAAATCATCCTCCACCTTGCTCGCATCCTGTAAAGGATATGTGGAGAACAATATAAAAAAAAGAATGGAATTGGTTACCGAGGCGTGGAAAAGATCACAAACCATCGTTTCCCTTGGAACCAGGGAACATAGCTTGCTCGAGCTTTTGCAAGCCGAATTAAAAGATGAAGAAAATTTCTTTTTAAAAACGGTCATCCCTTTTGGCAAGATTGTCAACAATATGACAAAAACAAAAAGAAAATAAGAAGATCTTCCATCCAAAAACTGGATCGAGCAATTGAATGGATGTTGGAAAGAAAAAGTAAAGAACCTGCGTCTCATTGTTCAGTCATGTGAACAAGCCATATCAAAGAAAGATAAATTATTCACAAAGATGTCAAATATAGACGGGAAAACCAACGACTTCCAAGACCCCCTCTTAATCACAAACTCCTTTCCCTTAACCAGGCAAGAGTTCAATAAATAGGTTTCTATGTTGAAGAACTTGTCTCTGGAAATGTTTTACAACATCCTTCAATTTGATTAATCTCACGTCCATGACTGGCTAGTCAGATATGCAATACAGAATGAGGAAATTCAGCAGGCTCTCTCTAATCTTTCTATTGACTTTCGGGAATTAGAAAACGATCTTTTCAACATCAAAATCTGGAATGAGATCAACGTCACCCCAATGAGAGGCTACATTGAAGAATGGCTCGAAAGGCAATTGAAATAGGCTGCCAACAAAAGACAATAGGCAGTTGCTAGCATTCCAGCAGCTCTGGAGAACATCCTTGAAACCACAGGCCTCACCGACATCAACAAAGCGACAGCCGCAAGAAAATAGAAAAAGCCCTTATATGTACCCTCACTGTAAGTTTACTCATCGCATCTTTCTTTCTTTCTCAACCTAGTTATTCCACTTTCTTAAATAAAGATGTATAGGCAAACACTTATACCTTTCCATTTATTTTCTTTTGCAGCTATTGCACTCTATCTTCTTTTCACAATCCTGTTTCTTGTACATATTTCTTTAATGGTCCGCGAGAGCCCCAATCCCAATCTACATGACAAAAGCATTGAAATTCCGGTTTATATGTAACAGACTTTAATTTTTTTTGTATATTTCAAAATTTGCAGTGGTATGTAACAAACTTTTATTTTTTGACAGATTTCAAATAAAAATGCATTTAAATTTTTATATGTTACAGACTCTATTCTTATCTTTCAACACTCTCTATAACAAATGCATTTATTTTTTAATATGTTAGACTTTTATTCTTATCCTTCAACAGTCTGTATGGAAAATGCATTTACTCTTTTATATGTTACAAACTTTTATTTTTTTATATATTTCAAAATAAATGGCGTTCAACAATGCAAGCATCATTTACTTATACCCCATGTTCACAAATGCATTTAAATTTTTATATTTCTTATCTCCTGTTAATTTTATGTCATCATATATTTTTATCTTTCACCAGTCCATATGGAAAATGCATTTTAATTTCCAAATTTAATCTTGCACTGTCAACAAATTCTTTACTTTCTTATATACTTTCAAAAAAAATAGGTTTGCTATATACTTCCAAAAATTAGATGTTTCTCTGCCTGCCAACCGTCATTTACTTTTGCCCCATATTCCGTGATATACATGTTGCACACAACATTTTCCTGATATACATTTTGCACCAAACACTTCGTTTCATTTACAATTCGACCCCATTTTCCACAATTTTCTTTCTAAGCTCGTTGGCAGGGACTGCGTTGCCACACAACCTTGTTTTATCAATGACAATATTGATGTCTCTTGTATTAAATCTTGTGTTCATGTTCAAGAACTAAGCAATGTCTTTATGGACTCGCATGACTCCCTCTATGACTTCATGGGTTATGGGCACCACAAATTCTTAACCTTTGGTTGCTCGAGATGTTTGACATACACTAATGAATTTCTAGAGGCAAGATTTTTAAAATGTTTTGTACTAGGTTGGTTACTTCTAGTTTTAGCCTTTTTATAACTTAAATAGGAAGGGATCTCATGAACATATAAGATTAGATGATTACACCCAAATGGGGTGAGAGGTGGGGTTATTACGACACTGTCAACATGGATAAACAAGGGGATGAATAAGACATTGGAATATCAATGCAATCCCTCCTGTGTTTTTTGCGTAATGAGAGAGAAAGTGAGCGGCTACTAGAGGTGAGGTTTCATTGCGATAGTAGATTGTTTAAAAGTAAGTCCATGCAATAAATAGAGACAAACGGGGGTTAGAGAACTCATCATTAGCATAATTGGGTGAATGATTCTTTTGGCCAATCCACAACTTGAGAAAGATGAATTCCTGGAGGAAATGGAAGGTTTCATAGGAACTATAACATTTGGTTTGGGGCTCAATGACGGTAGCTCTATCCTATTACTTCTTTTCCTGGTTAGTATTTGCATGCTATTATTTGGTTTTAGTGTTCTAGATATTTTAATTGTCCAGATAAGGAGGTTAGAATATGGATTAGGTGTTTTTGGATGATTAATTCTTTTAGGGAGGACAAGGCTTAAGCATGTACAAAATTATTCAAATCCTATGGAAGGAAAGACCTGGTCTCCTTGTAGCTCCTTTCACTTGGTTGTCTATCCTGATCTCAATTGGGTAACTCTGTCATTTAGAATCATCACCCTATTGGGATTTTTTTTCCAAATTTCACTGGTGGTGGACACCCCTTTTCCCCTAGGTTCTCCCAGAATCCTATCCCCCTTATCTAACTTCTCCTCTTATCCAATTTCCCTCAACCCACTGGCCATTTCTCCTCCTCTGGGCGGTTAATTATGGAAAGAGCTCTCATGGGAACTAGCCACGAACCAAGTAGGAAAGGGGATCAGGGAAAATTGAAATCCACCTCTCGAAAATCTATCCCTCATGGCTCTCGTAATTATCTAACCCGAGTGTAGAAGGACATTATCAAATTTGATTTTTTCAATGAATCTAGATTCCCACCTTAGGCAAAGGAGGAAACATAAAACTTGGAATCTTCTATGAAGTAGAAAATAAGTAGAGTGACTAGAGAACATATAGAACAAGAATTTAAAGGTCGGGTCTTTGACCTGGGGTTCTCTAGAACTCGAGATACTAAGTTCTTCCAAGTAGCTAAGTTTTACTATCTCACCAAATCCTTCATATCTCAAGTTGTGGAGGAAATGGGGGGCCACACAAGGCCATTATACACCAATTTTGTATTATGGACGAACAATTTGAGGTGGCATTCAAAGTGGTCTTTAGAGCCATCATTACAATTTCTAAGATATAACAAAAGGACAATGAGGGAATGCAAGAGGAAGCAAGGACTCCAAATACAAGAGTTACTCCCTCCAATCATATCATTATAGAGGAGGAGCTCATGTCTAAAGAAAAAAAACATCAAGATATGCTTCATGCATCATCAACACAAGACATGTTAGGCTAACTCTAACTAGATATCAAGCTAGTTTAAATCAATATGCTTCGATGTTTTTTGCTTTCTAGTTAGTATATTCTTTCTTAAATACTATATCTAGGATGCTATAGAAGTTACTGTATATAATTAAGACTATTCCTAATATGGATAAGAAATCAATGGTTATATTTTCTAACACCTTGTGGTTTGGTTTCCTTCATGGTAGGCTATAGGGGGTTATGGATGTAACCCTTTTTGTATAATATAAATATAAATACTAGCTTACAAAAAAGAAACATACAGGCTTAGATGGTGGGTTTGTGATGCATCATAGATATAGGATACCCTTTGCCACATTCCCATCATGCACTTGTTTGTAGCTCTGAATGCTAAAAGTGTTTTTTAGTGGAACGAGATACATATTAAAGGATAAGAACATTTAGTCCAGTTCACACATCACCTGATTAGCACATAATGCATGCACTTGAAGATGGGTATGATGATATATAATGGTTCCTAGTCTCTAGTATTGCAACATAAGTTTTAGTTGACCAGTTGGAACCCTTTTCTTTCATCAATGTTGGCCCAAAGGAATATGTGTAGATTTATTTCTTGTTGCAAGATGTAGGAATCAATAGAGGGTTTGTACCCAACAAGAGGAGTATCACACATGCATGGTTGCCAAGGATTTCTTGCATATTTAGAATTTGGCAATTAGCAACATAAGCTTAGTGAACCATTTCAATTTTCTTTTCTATTCACTGAAAGAGTACCACATACCATAGGTCCTTCAGTGAGGATTTAAATAAAAAGGGGACACTAATGAAGGTCATGTCAAAACCACAACAAACCTTATTTTGAGAGCCAAAAAAACATATCTTGTAAATTTTGTAGCATTGCATTTTTCCCATTGAATTTTGGAGTTTGAGGCTTGACAAAAAATGGGGTGGATACAATCCATAGTGGTTTCCATAGAAGTCTAGTCCACAAAGATGGAAATGAAAAATAATTTGAAAAGTGACCATTTATTAGCCCACTCCTTGTTTAAGGATAAGGATGTATTTAGCAAACATTGGTCCATTCTATCAAAGATGATATGGTCTAATGCCTCAACTAACATAATGTAAAGGGCTAGGGATATTAGATTTCAAGGCTATTCCAAAAGTGCTTACACTTTGTTCGGGGATGTTTCATGAGATTTGAGGTACATGGTGTATGATCATCCTTGGATGGTCCATAATGGATTTTCACATGAGAGATGGATGGATTTTCACATTGGCGATGACTTACTTGTGGTTTTCTAAACTTAATTGGGTGTTTGCATGAATTGTTTCGTAGGATGTTGGAGATCTCCAGACATATTTGGTAACATTATGCGTGATGGGAACATGGAGATGGTTACCTTCTAGGATAATTCCCTACTTATGAGGAGGATCATTTTTCATCTTGGAGGAGGGAATTAGGCCTCAAATATCATACGGTATCTTGGATGTTTGTATGGATTATTGGAGTTGACTTAGGGATGCTTGGGTTGCAACAATGTTAATGTAGGGGGAGTGGAATTAGTGGAGTACATGGATTAAGAGGATTGTTGGAGTCATTGGAGGCTTGTAAGAGAAGTGTTGGACACTCCTCATGGAGCTCGCTTTAATTTGGACCCTTTCTTGTTGATGACATCACCTTGGAGTTTCACTTGTGTACCCTTGTAGTGTAGTGTTGCACATGTGTGAGACTATATGTGTTGTTCTCAATTGATTATAAGGGCATAGGCCCACATAAGTATTTTTGGCCTCCCTTACCTTTCATGTATATAAAGGAAGGAGAGAGTAATTCACTTCTCATTCAATTCTTGTTCATTCTTATGTAGAGACGTGATCAAGAGAAGCAAACTAATCCTCTCTCTCTTGGATTTTATTTTGTACTTGATCTATGTCTCTCTTGGATTCACTAGGGTTTCTTGAGCATATTGGAGAATCTTGAATACTAAGGTTAGTTTTTTGAGATGAAAACCTGGGTTGCACTCGGTGAAGAGAAGAAAAAGACGAGATGTCTTTCCTTGGAGGACAAGCTTGTGTGATGCATCCTTGTTGGATCTCCTTAGTGTGAGATAGGGCTCTCTAACTAGGGTTTCGGAGAGATAAAGGATTGTAATAGGTTTAAAATAAGTCTATGGTATGTAAATGAACTCCATATTTATGCATATTAATGAATTTTCTACCTATCCAATACTTGTCTAAATTGCACCTTTGATTTTCAACGATATATATTCTTCATGGGTTGTAATGTTTTACACTATATGTCTCAATGATTTGACATGAGTTGAGGGTAAATGTGTTATGTGATTTAACATTTATATTGAATAATATGAGGGTTGTTTTGTTTTTGATATTTACAACTATCGTAAGTTTATTTGGATCTATTAAATGGATGATAATATTACTTGAGAGGAATGAAACTTATTGGAATACATTGGTATCTTTTTTCTTGAATTTCCTAATGGATTGGTATTTTTAAGAGTTGAAATATAGCATGTTATTGTTCATGTTTTGTTTATATTTTGTAACAACCCTAAGGATTAAAATTCACAAGGTTAAGATCTAAGAAACCTCTAGGAAAGAGGTGAAATTTTTTAATTGCATCAAAAACCTCCATCTCCAGAAATTTCTACATGGTATGAGAGATTTTGTGGCTGAGACCACTCTAGGTGTAAGTGGGAGTTTGAATTTCAGATGAAGGTTACCTAAGAAAGGTTATTGACCTTGTTTGAGGTTGTTTGGTCAATAATTGTAGGTTTCTTGGGAAAAACACTTAAGCACTACAAACGGTTTTGTCTACTTCATATACTATTGATTTTATGCACTTGAGGACTTGTTCAAGATGTGTGAGGTAACTCTTGGTCTTAGAGAATATGAAAATCTTGATGGAGTTTCCAATTCTATTCCTTGGAATATTAGACTTTATTTTCTTTATGGAGTAAGTCAATATTTGGGAGCATGTATCGAAAGAGATTCTAGAACTTAGTTACCCATCACAACTGGCCACTCATCGGAAGAAGGAAGTCAAAATGAAGAGAATCATTCTTTATTTTGTGAAGGATAATTTTATCTCTCACATTGAAAAGAAGACGACATGTAAGGAAATATTTGAATCTTTGGTTGAGTTGTTTCAAAAATATATTTCTTCTCAACAAATGCTCTTGCGAAATTAGATTTCAACTATTTTGACAAGAAAGACAAATAATATTGCAAGCTACTTGACTAGAATCATTAAGTTGAAATATTAGTTGGTTTCCCTTTAAACAAAGGTGGAGGATTGGGAGTTGGTGTCCATTTACTTGAATTGAATTATTTATTCATGGATGCATTTTTTTTTGGGTGTTTGTGCTCAAGAGACCTTTGGAAAGTTTTCAAAGCATTGGGTTAATCTTATGTAGGAAGAAATCAAATTGTAGCCTTATTTAGAGTAAGAAGTGTTGGGATTATTGATTGTTTGTTTTCATTGATGGAAACATGAGTCAAACATATACATTAATCAAAGAAAAAGGAAGATCACCTTGGGGAAGAAGCAATTCATGATCATTGTTGATCACGATAGGATCAACAATGATCCTATGTTCCTAAATCTCATAAAAAGTAGCATGCAGAGAATCCACGTAAAGAGTAACAAAGCACAAAGAATTAAGATCTCAGGAGGGTTAGCGACTAAATATAAGTGCATAAAATAATTCACAAACAATTATTAAAATCTCAGGAAACTTTGGCGCTGACCACTTCAGCAACAAGAAGTTCAGAAAAACCAAGAATACCCGAAGGTCGGAGCCTCGAAGTCCTGAAGTGAATAAGGGTCATCATATCTGGGAAATGCATCGTGATCATTGGATGAGGATAGGCGAGTCCAATGGTGGTCAATTTCGATGCTGATCACTTCGGTGAAAATAATTCTGAATCATGTAGGAATACCTAAAGGTCGAAGCCATGAAGTCATGAACTCTCGTCGACCATTGGATCAAAGGAAGAGTTGGGAAATCTCGTCGACCATTGATATAAATAAAGTGGAAGGATAGGGTAAGCCTTGAAATATTGAAGTCCGAAAGTAACGCTAATTGTTGATCCATTTTGGGACCACTCTCGACCATTGGATGAAGTGGAAGGATAGGATAAGCGGGGCCAAAGGAACAAAGTCCCAGAGTAAACATAGGTCGTTGAATCAATACAAGGAAAGATCAAATGGTGGAAACACATATTCGACACTTCGACGATGATTGAAGGTTTATATAATAGTGAAAAACTTCCAAAGCCATGAAATAGCAAATCCATGAAGTGAAAAGCCATGATCCAAGAGGGAGACATGTGGCATGGCACAAAGATGACACATGGCCCAATCAGGTGGTAACAAATTTCAAGGTCATTGTGGCACATAAGGACCTTGAAATTCATGAATCTAGGTGACACACAACATAGAGAATTAGTTTCCACGTCATCTTCAGTGACGTCAGCAAGCCATGTCACTCCGGGATGACTAACTTCGGGGATATCCAAGCTTCTGTTATCAACTAATCGTCGAAGGCCAGAATCATGCAGTAACATTAATCGTTGATCTAATTTAGGAGGATTCTCGACCATTGATCAAACATAGTGGAAGAATAGAGTAAGCATGAGGTTTTAACCAACATCAAGAGATCACCACCATTTTATGACTTATTCGGTAAGTAAACCTCTGGAGGAATTAAACTACTTCAGAGTTATAGTAACGTGGGGTCCCAGAGTCATGAATCTTTGAAGTTCTGGAGTATATTACAACCGTCCACCTCAACTAAAGATTAAGTCAGAGTCATCGATCATATAAAAGACACATTTCAACAAATGCACAAGGACTAGACCATCAATATGAGAACTTTGGGAGTAATTCTAGCCATTGGATTAGCCAACATGAGATGTAAACACTCCATAAGATAACAACTCCAGAAGAATAAAAGGATTGCAAAGGCCGAAGTACCAACGAACCTAGCTCCAACACCGGTCACGTGATAAGGTAAAAAAGATAATAAGGAGCGTAAAGGGGATAGAAGTAAATAAGCCCTTGGAAACTTGAAAACAATCTCATGTAGAAGAATAAGGGTGAAAGGAGAAAAGCACACAAAAAAAATGTTTGAAATATCTAAGACCATGGTTTTAAGCCCGCGGTCACAAAGGGAAGTGGGTTGAAGAAATATCCTTTGTATAATTTGATTTCTATGAATAGTTAGGGTCCTGTGAAGCAATTTGATGAGATTAACACCATAACAGTACAAAGAGCTAGTAAAAGATCGAATATGATATGTTGAATAACTTGGGATGCAACAGAAGCATGGGAACGTTATAAAGAGTCGATCCATACCTGTGATCAGCTCATGTAGAAGAAATTCAAATCAAGATTAATCTTCTAATTAATTGAGAAACTTACATGATAAATTAATGAATAAAAGGAGAAGATTATCTATGTTAAATTAAATGAAGAGATGCAATGGTTCATGTCAAAAGACACAATGGTTCAATCTTATACCTATTGAAATAATATATAAACTAGAAGTAGTGGTGAATCTTAGGGTGTTTTGGTGGATTATATATATATATATATAATGGATTGAATGGAAGTTCATTCTATTAGGTTGGTGCCTGTTTACAAGATGAGTCTTGTTATAAGGGTTTTATTCCTCACATCTCAGTTGGATATGAGATCAACAAGTGTTGAGTCTCTATTTTGACATGTATAATGCCCTATATTACCTTCTATCCAAGCCTTTTTGCCTATGTTATAAGCCCATACTTGACTGTTTACTCGCAAACACATACCTAATGGCCTAGTTCATGATCACAAGAGGTAATTGATGATTTAAAGCATGTTTTGTTTAACTTTCTTGAATTAATTCGATTAAAGTGTTCTATCTTGTATAATCCTAATAGTTTGACTCATGAGAAGCATATTCCAGTACTACAAGTCATCGTGCAATACGGTACCAGCCTATTCCGGTACCATCCTATGTGTGTTCCGGTACTAAACAACTACCTACAGGATTCCGGTACCAACATTCTGGTACTTGATTTTCTCCTCGGTTTTCGGGTCGATGACAATGAATATCAAAATTTAGGGACATGGGTTTTTTCCAAACATGTGTTTTCATGCTGAATTGTTTGCCAGAATCTCCATATCTCGCACATGTGGACCTACATCTTAGGGGGAACGATTCAACCTAAAATCATTAAATATTTCTAAATTGTCATATTGCGCCTTGATTTTCATGCTATGGAAGAATATCTTATGAAACCATCCAATGGGTTTCTCTCAAGGATATCCAACTACAAAACCCAGAAATAGTTTCTCATGATTCATAACAAATAGACAGATATCAAAGGATCCTTAACTCGAATTTGTAATATTTGGTGAAAAACCCAGATTTTGTGCATAAACAGTTTGAACGAATTCTGAGTTGGGGGATTTGTTCTGATCTATCCCCATTAAATTTCCTTGTATAAATATGAAACAAGGAGTATTGAGAGGGAGGAATTACTATGATGTAATATTGGTTCTTGGGAGAGCTTGAATATATTATTATGCTGAGAAACTGAGTTTCGAATTACTGTATACCTGTCAATTGAAGGAATATGAAGTCCAGCCTTTGAAATTCCTGGATATGATTAAAGTGTTTGTTCTGTAATCTCCTAGAACTACCTGGTTGGTACGGCAAGTGCCTACCGCCCCAACCAAGGTAAGTCTCCTTGTATTTGTTTATGTGTGTGTGGGTAGATGTTCATGATTGTTAGATAGGAAATTATCATTTTATGAGTTTAGAAACTTTAATATTTGTGTTGTATGAATTAAGTGCAGGAACAACCAGGATCCATATCTCATCTACATGCACCAAGAATGGAGTTTCTTGTGTAATGTTGCCTGTGTAAGGACAAATTTTCTTCCATAAGTGATTAAGTTATGAGTGATTGCCTTTTTACTGTGTGAAGAAAGTTGATTACAGTTTACTGTTGAAATTAGTTTCCATAGGGGATAAATTCATAGCCCATCTCTATCTTTCATGAGCCTATAATGAGCAGATCCATCCCCTGAACAAGAATTTTGAATTAAACATTTGTTGATCAGTTTTTCTTTCTGAATTTTGAATTGTATGTGTGGAGTGTTATTTGAAAGCTGTGAAACATAGTATTTTGTTATTGAATGTTTCTTCTTTATGCTATACTCATCAGACATAGGAACCTATCTGTTATTGGCACATATAGTGCATCAACTCTACTGATTACGAATCCTGGTTGATAATTTATGTTTGGTAATATATTATGCAAATAATTGCACCAACAACAAGCGGGGTCTTGTTATGAGGGTTGGATTCCTCATTTCTCAGTTGGATATGAGAAATAAAATCTGGGTCTTGTATCAGAGAGTTGGATCTCTCATATTCAGTTGAAGTTGAAGATATTAAAGGAGTGGTTTTATTTGTATTCATTCAAGTTAAATAAATAAAAGAAATATATTTTATCTACTTCATACAATTTGTGTTACACATGTTTATGAATAATTAATTGAGTTGCATATATCTTATTCAGTTAATCTATGTAAGTGTGAAAAGAAGTCAAAAGTTACAGACACTGATTCACCCCCCCCCCCTCTCAGTGTTAGTGTGTGTTTCAACAATTGGTATCAGAGTGGGTGCCTTCAACATAGTTTAAACACTGGAAGGCAGATTATGAAGAAATGGGTGGACAAATGTTTCTCTCCACAAATGAAGCACCCTTATTTGATGGAACAAACTACTCTTCATGGAGGGAAAGAATGAAATGGTATATGAAGTCAAGAGGATATGGTGTTTGGGAATCAATAGTATCTAAAACTTGGTACTCAACTACCACAAAGAACAAATCCAAAACTGCAAAAGAACAAAAGAAAAATAATTCAATAGCATTAAACACAATCTAGAATAGACTGTCAGACCAAGTCAAAGAAAAGATGGGAAACTACACCTCTTCTAAAGTACTATGGCTTCAGCTGGAGAATTCTTATCAAAAAAGAGAAAAAAAAAAATGGAGAATTCCAATCAGTTTATAGAACAAAACAAAGAAACATAAAAATCCAATCAGATTAAAGAGCAAAACAAAGAAATGGAGAAATCAAATCAAATTGAAGAAAAAAATACAGATAAAGAGAATTTTGATCAGAATAAAGAACAAAACACAGAAGAGGACAATTCCATCAAATAATTGATGCAAACCCCAATGATCAACGTAGAAGACTACTACATAAAGGAATTGATGAATACCTTAGTATTCACTAAAGTAAAACTATTAGATTTTAAGACTGATGTTATAACTACATTTGAAGTGATTAGTATGGAACCAGGAAATGGTCTATATATTGAAGTTACTAAGGATGTTCTTGACCATCTTGAATACATAGTTATGTGCACTTTTGAAGAGTTCGATGTTAGAGTCCTATATTTTATAGGATCATATGGTGATTGAAATTTCTTCCTTCAGTGATTTTATGTTGGAAATAATATTTCATTCTACAAATAATTTCCCAAAGGAAAAAAAGAAAAGAAAACATAAGCAGGGTTTGCATTTAAAAATATACCCTTAGTTGATTAAATTGGGTTATTATAGCATGGGAAAATAAAATTATAGTGTAAAGTGGCAAAATGTAAGCTTGGCGCTTCTTGGCGCATTAATTTTATCCTAAGTTTGGAAGCAAACAAGGCTTTTTGTCTTGTAGTGCCTAAAACCCACACATGTTTTCAGTGATGACATCCATCATCGCGTAGATGAATGGTCCTCAGCTCATTTCAGACCCCCCCTGAACCTTTCTTCCTTTAACGATGGTGGGGGGGGGGTGTCCGAAAAGTGGATTTTCCCACCACAGGTCCCACCTAACATGGCTCCTCCTCATCATTTTGGCCCCCCCTCTCCTATTTCTGCTTACCACCTACCCCCCCCTCCGAAATATGCCTAAACCATCATTTGATACCACCATTACTCCATGTCTTCTCTTCCTCTCCCTACTCAACACCTGTCCTCCACTCACCTTACCACTCATCCTCCTACCTGTCACATCATTGACTCTCTGACTACTCCCACTACACATCACCTCCCGCTTATAATTCCCCTCTCATCACACGCCACCTATCCCCTCATTCCTGATACCATCCACCTCTTCGCGTATACTTATCTTCTTCCTAACACAAACACTCCCACATCCACTCTTTCCATCCCCTTACTCGACACTTGTCCCCACATCATCATATCAGTTAGCCAATTAAATTTTCCCACATGACCGTTGACCGTCAACTATCCCGTAATGATCCCACGCCACTAAAAAGATATCCCAACAACCATAAAACTCAACATTCCCCCCCTTTACAATTTTTTCTGAATGAGAATACAAAATCTTATTGGCTATTCAATATTTCAGAGATGCTAAATCTAGTTTTGTAACAGTTGTCAAGGTCTTGACAAAGCTCTACTAATTTGAATATAATTGCATCTATGAAGTGGATGATCAATTGAATGAGAGTCAAATCTAACCTGATATTTCCAAGCGGGCAATTGGATATTGTTTTCAGATTACATGGAGAAAGATCTGTAATCAAATATGGAATGGGAAATTGGTTAATAGGTGGCATCAATTTTCAAGGAATAATTGAATTTATTCCAACAATTCCAACAAGTCTGGACACCTAGCAATAGAGGATCAACAAGCAATCAACCATCTCTAGATCTTAATGCATGATATTTGCAGAAATAAACACAGTCATTAGTAAAGACCAACAACGCAGCAGAAGTCAAAGAGACATATCATCAATGGTTGACATCAAATCAACACTAGGAGTTCGAGAAGATATCAAAGAGTTCTATATTGTCGTAATTATAGATACAGTTAGTTTATATTTTTATGAAAATAAATCATGCTCATTTATGACAGGATCCTCTGTAAACAACTTATCAATACTTCCCATTTCAAAGTATTATGGGTTGGGACCTGTTCGTAGGATAGGATCAATATTATAGAGCAGCTCACAGAGCTTCCTTTGATCAAATGCCAGTAATACAATGCAACATTACATGATTCTTGTGTCAATTTTCATTGGTGAAGTACCTTTCTTTGTAAATTTGTTCTTTCTGTTACGACTACTGCTTTCTACATTCTGAATTATTTTGAGAAGATAAAGAAAAAAAATTGTTTAAATGTACACTCTATCTCTGGCTTGGAATAATTTATGTGTTTTCCACTAAAGATTGAAAACGAAATTCTTAATTGCTCTGTTTTTAATTGGATTTCTAGACCTTTTCCATCTATTTCATACATTAAATCTTTGAGGATCCAATGAATTTACCTGCCCTACCCTACAATATTAGCCTGTTAACCTTGTATTTGATCAATTCAGAACTGTGACTCCATTTCTCAATGGCCCTCCCTTGTTGTTCCAACCAAACAATTTAAAAAACCAAACCATGTACTATCATAACTAGCCTAAAATTTCAGAAGAACATAGCTAAATCAGATAGAGACATCCATCTCTGAAGCTGGCAGGGATATATCCCGGCTTCCAAAGTGGTTGAAATAGTTACCTATGTTCATTTATTTCTGAACCTTGGAAATTACAGAGTGATAACATTAGAGAAAATTCAAAAGAAAGATATGTTGCTACTACAATAGTTAGATCAATCTAACCATCAAGAGCATGAACAAAAGATTCAGTTAGAAGACAAAGAAGAAGAAATCAAAAGATTGAAGACCAAAGTTGTTAATCTAATAGAAGAAATGGAATAATTGAAGACACATAACAATAAAAGAAAAGGAGTACTAGAAGAGACAAAATAAATGGTCATCTGTCTAAAAACTCAACTTGAAGAAGCTAAGAAAAATGAAGAAGCCCAGAAGATCCAATTAACTAAAAGAGAAGAATCGTGTCACATGTTGGAATTGGAAATTATTAATGTCAAAAAGATAAATGAAAGTACTAATGCAACTCTAATGACTCAAATTGAAGAAGCTAAGAAAAATTAAGAAGCACATAAGATTCAATTAACTAAAAAGGAAGAATCATGCCACAGGTTGGAATTGGAAGCCATCAACCTCAAAAGGATTCAGATAGAAAACAAGGAAGAAATCAAAAGATTGAAGAATGAAGTTGTTGATCTAACAAAAAATATAGAAGATTTAAAGACATATGAAAAAACTAATAACTACATAGAAGTCTTGGATGATACAAAATAAATGGTCATCAATCTATAGACTCAACTTGAAGGAGCTAAGGAAAAAGAAGAAGCATTGAAGATTCAATTGACTAAAAAGGAAGAAACATGCCACATGTTGGAAATGGAAGTTATCAACCTCAAAAAGAAGAATGAAAAGACAAAAGCAACTGTCAAATTCCATAATAGCTCAACTATCCTAGATAGGATCTGGAATAGTCAAATACCAACTGATGACAAAATCGGTCTTGGATACAATAAGAGAGAAGAAGGTGGAAAATGGAGCACCATTCAAAAACATGCTAAATGATCATACTCCTCAAAAGAAAAAGGTATAGTCACAAACCTAAAACAAACCATGAAATTTTTCAAGGAACGAAGCTATAAAAGTAAAAAACAAGAAACATATCAAAGGACAAACTTCTCATGTCACAACAGACTCAAGTATGGAAACATCTTCAATGGTTGCTTCTTTTCTTGTAATAAATTTGGTCAGAAAGTATTGGAATGCAAGAGTCCTGAAAAGAAAAATTCAGGAAGGTCCAATAACTTAATGATGTGTTGGAGATGCAATTATGTTGGCCACACAACAAAGTTTTTTCAAACAATGAAATGTCACAAATGTGATTGGTTTGGTAGCAAATCCCAAAACTGCAGAAAATCAAGAAGTCAATCCATGAGGAATAATTCATACAAGTCAGGAAGAAAATCTAATGAAGGTTGGAAGAAAAAAAGAAATGACAAATCTCAAAGGGTAAACTTAGAAAAGAAATATCCAACAAACAAAATATCTGATGAAAAGCTATGGAGAAGAAAATCTAAAATAGAAAGAAAGAAAGATGATCTGGCATCTGAAAATGAAGAAATTGATAACAAGAAAATGATGGGTGAAGTTCCTAATAAGGAATGTAAAATTCATAGATTTGAATATGAAATGGATCAAACTCAGGAGAGGAGAGTTCCTAAAGAAGAAGATGACACAATAGCAGATCCAAACGATATCATGTAGATCAAGAGTACAATAGCCAATAAAAGAAAAATGCAAACAGAAAATCCCAAAGAAGAAAATGAAGAAGTTTCACTTAGACATAACAATGATGATAATGATAAATCTTCAATAGCATATCAACCAGAAGAATTGAGCAATGAAAATCTTGGAAGTTTTCCAATGTTATTTTCATGAACTACTAAATTTCCCCTCAACAGAAAACATGAATAAAAGGAAGGAGGAAGGATTTTACAACATGATTTGGTGTAAGTAATACAAAATACTATTAAAGTATGGTATGATCTAAATCCAATGAGGAATTTCCAAAAGAATGAAAAACTTATGAAGATGACTTAACAAACAACAAATGAAAGGACCAATTCAATCTTATTTTTAAAGGACAGAAGTTGAAGTTGGTTTCTGCAGAGTCGAAGGACTATGAATAAGATATTAAATTGGTTGAAGAATGGAAATTAAATTAATTGGTATCGATCAATGTTATTATTGTGACATATCAAAATATCAACGAGAATACATAAACATATCAACAAGATTAGTAAGATTCACACACTTGTCTTTTAAGACAAAGGAGAAGATAATAAAACCCTATGAAAGAGTAAAACATCATGGGGAGTGTTTAATTTGGTCATCAAATGAGGAAGTCATTGGATTAGGTTTAAAAGACTCGATCACTACAAAAAATTGGTATCAATAAGACTATCTATTTGAACAAAAAATCCTAAGAGATTGACATAACAATTGACACCTTCACAGGGGGGAGAAAATGAGTAAAAGTTTAACTCTTTGTCATTGATGTCAAAGGAGGAGGAAAAAAGTAAAACAAATTTGGTATCAGTATTTGGTTCAATCCTCCAACCTGAAAATGAGATCAATGATAGGGGGAGGAAAAGTATTTGTTTTACAGATATGTTTCCCTCAATGCCAAAGGGGGATATTGTTGGATTTATTGATTGTGTGTTTTCATTGATGGAAACATGAGTCAAATATATACAATAATCAGAGAAAAAGGAAGATCACCTTGGGGAAGAAGAAATTTGTGATCACTATTGATCACGATAGGATCGACATTGATCCTATGTTTCTAAAGATCAAGAAAAGTAGCATGAAAAGAATCCATGTCCAGAGTAATGAAGCACAATGAATTAATAGCCGAGGAGGGTTACTGACTAAATATTAGTGCATAAAATAATGCACTAATAGTTATTAAAATATCAGGAGAAATAGCGATGAACAAATAAAAAATAAGAGCAATGAACACACTCAAAACTATGAGGAAACTTTGTTATAGTCTGTAGAAATATCAACCATTCATCGAAACCAAGTGGAAGGATAGCATAAGTTTCATCACTTCAACGATTATTGGAGACAAGGAAGAATCCACAAAATCCCGAAGTCATGAAATAAACACCAATTGTCGATGAAGAAGGAGCTTCGGATGAGTTCTCAGTTGTTAGATCAAGATTTAATTTAGAATTAAATGTTGACCATCGATATAGAATGGAAATGTTGAACCGTCAGATCATACTAAATGAAAGAAGATGGTCAACTTTGGAGCTTACCACTCTAGCGATAAGAAGTTCATAAAAACCAAGAATACCCTAAGGCCAGAGCCCCGAAGTCCCGAAGTGAATGAGGGAAATTAGATATGGGAAATGCATGGTGACCGTTGGATGAGGACAGGCGCTGACCACTTCGGGAAAAGGAAGTATGAATCATGTAGGAATACCCAAAGGCCAAAGCCCTAAAGTCATGAACTCCCATCGACTGTTGGATCAAAGGAAGAGTTGGGAAATCCCGCCGACAATTGATCGACATAAAGTGGAAGGATAGTGTAAGCCTTGAAATCCTGAAGTCTGGAAGTAATGCTAACTGTTGATCCATTCCAGGACCATTCTCGACCGTTGGATGAAGTAGTGGAAGGATAGGATAAGCGGGGCCAAAGGAAGGAAGTCCTAGAGTAAACAAAGGTCGTCGGATCAATACAAGGAAAGATCAAATGATGGAAAAACATATTTGACACTTCAGCGATGATTGAAGGTTGATATAAAAGTGAAAAACTCTCAGAGCCATGAAGTACCGAAGCCACTAAGTGCAAAGGCATGATCCAGGAGGGAGACATGTGGCAGGAGACAAACATGACCTGTGGCCCAATTAGGTGGTAACAAATGTCAAGGTCGATGTGGCACATAAGGACCTTGAAATTCATGAATCAGGGTGACACGTGGTACATATAATTAGGGTCCACGTCATCTTCAATGAATTCAGCAAGCCACATCACTTTGGGATGACTAACTTCGAGGATATACAAGCTTCTATTATCAGCTAATCGTTGAAGGCCAGAATCATGAAGTAAGGTTAATTGTTGATCTAATTGGGGATAATTCTCGACCATTGATCAAACATAGTGGAAGAATACAGTAAGCATGAGGTGTTAACCAACAAAAAGTGGTCACTGTCGTTTTATGACTTATTCGGTAGGTAAACCTCCGGAGGAATTGAACTATTTAAGATTACTAGTAACCTGGAGTCCCGTAGTCACGAATCTATGAAATTCCAGAGTAGATGACAACCGTCCACCTCAACTAAAGATTAAGTTAGATTCGTCGATCATCTAAAAGACAAAGTTCAACGAATGCACAAGGATTAGACTAGATCGTCAATATGAGAACTTTAGGAGTAATGCTAGCCATTAAATTAGCCAACATGAGATGTAACCACTCCAGAAGGTAACAACTTCAGAAGAATACAAGGATTGAAAAGGTTAGAATACCGAAGGCCGAAGTACCGGAGAACATGGCTCCAACACCGATCACATGAAAAGGTAAAAAAGATAATAAGGAGCATAAAGGGGCTAGAAGTAAATAATCCCTTGGACACTTGAATACGGTCTCATGTAGAAGAATAAGGGTGGAAGGAGAAAAAACGCTAACAGAACAACATTTGAAATATCTAAGCCTGTGGTTTTGAGCCCGCGGTCACAAAGGGAAGTGGTTTGAAGAAAGCGCCTTTGCATAATTTGATTTCTATGAATAGTTAGGGGCCTGTGAAGTAATTTGATGAGATTAACACCATAACATTACAAAGAGCTAGTAAAATCCCGAATATGATCTGTTGAAGAACTAGGGATGCAACAAAAGAATGGGAACGTTATAAGGATTCATTCCATATCTGTGATCAACTCAAGTAGACGAAATTCGAATCAAGATTAATCTTCTAATTAATTGAGAAACTTACATGATAAATTAATGAATTTAAGGAGAACATTATCTATGTTAAATTAAATGAAGAGATGCAATGGTTCATGTCAAAAGATGTAATGGTTCAATCCTATACCTATTGAAATACTATATAAACCAGAAGTAGCGATGAATCTTAGGGTGTCTTGGTGGATTATATATATATAATGGATTGAATGGAAGTTCATTCTATCAGGTTGGTGCCTGTTTACAAGCTAAGTCTTGTTATGAGGGTTGGATTCCTCACATCTCAGTTGGATCTGAGATAAACAAGTTGGGTTTTGTTATGAGGGTTGGATTCCTCATTTCGCAATTGGATCTGAGAAATACAAGCTAGGTATTGTATCAGAGAATTGGATCTCTTATATTCAGTTGAAGTTGAAGATATTAAAGGATTGATTTTATTTGTATTCATTCAAGTTAAATAAATAAAGGAAAGATATTTTATCTACTTCATACAATTTGTGTTACACATGTTTGTGAAAATTAATTGAGTTGCATATATCGTATTGAGTTAATTTAGTTAATCTATGAAAGTGTGAAAAACATTCAAAAATTCTAGACACTGATTCACCCCCCCCCCTATCAGTTTCAGTGTGTGTTTCAACAAGAAAGGGAAGTAGATGTGAATATTCTCATAAAAAAGATGAATAAATGTAGCAAGAACATATACAAGAAGGAAGGTGCAAATACATGAAATAATGACTTTGGTAAGGTGACGTGTTTCCAATGTTATGATATGGGACACTATGCTAGGCAATGTTCGTTAAAGAACAAGGGAAAGGGTATGAAATAGGTTGCGGTTAGGACTATAACAGACACATAGAAGTATCCCTCTTAGTTTGAGAACAACTTTTTCATGACCTCTTTCTTATATTCTAACACTGTGTCTAGTGTTGGATGGTGTGTGGACAATGGAGCTTAAAGATGTATGATATATGATAAGTATTTATTCAACAATATTTTGGAGTAAGAGGGAGGCATGAATGTGGATCTTGGTGATGATGCCACTTATCCTATGAGAGGAATTGGCTCCATTTATTTTCAAATCCCTTCATGTCATATGTTCTTGAGCTAATTTATATTGTATTTTTTCTTGGTTTGATGAAGAATATTCCTTCAATTTCACGTACGATAGATCTATAATGGAGAGTTTCATTTGAGGGGAAACAATGAACCATCAATGATTGTAGTCTAGATAGTCCAAGGAATTTGGATATAGGGATGAGAGAGGGTGGCATTTACAGGTTACTTGTTGATTGAGTGGCACTTGTACACTCTAGTGATAGGATGGAATAACCTTCTAGTTTTGAGGAGACTAGAGATCATATAGGGGTGCTCGTATCATTAGTGAGGTCAACTATACCTCCTAGTAGATATGTTAAGCATATTGTACTAGTTTCTTCCATCCGTGAACCTTCAACTTCTCTTGAAGAGACAAAGTGTGATTCCTTCATGGAGGATGATGTTGAGATTGATTCAAGGTTTGCAAATTATGGGAGTATTATAAAATATACATATATGGTTGTTGGATTCTATCAGACATAGGGAGTTGACCGTGATGTTACTCTTGCTTCAATATTCTCTTAGGATGTGGGATTTGACCTAGTTCAAGTTGTTTTACTTGCTATAGGATTTAAGTTGCATGGGAGGGATTCTCATGTTCACAGGTTGTTTATAGCCCTGCATGGATTCTTACTTCTACTAGGAGCTTGGTATTCTAGGATCAATGAGTTGACTTGTGTAGACTTCTATCTTTGTGATTTTGATGGATGTGATACAAGTGTCTTTTCCTTGTTTGGAGATATGCTTATCTTTGCAGGATGTTCTAGATACCTCATGATCACTCATGATGTGGTGTCAATTGATTTTGGCGAGTGATGTTGACTTGAGGGATAACAGAGTTAGGTAGGTGGGTTATGTTCCTTTAGATTCAAAGGTGGTTAGTACTCTTTGGAGGATCGATATTTTTTTATGGCATGGGTGAGAGTCCCTTTGTAGAAGACAAACACAGTTACCAACTTGACGCGAACCATCCAAAGTTCTTGTTTTTCTAAAGCTTTCATTGATTTGTTGTTTTTGTCTCCATTTAGAAAAGTGGTGCTACCATAGCAACCTATTTTTAGGGATAAAATTACCACATTTTTCAACCATGGCCTGAACAACCTCATAATGTTACCAAAAAAACCCTTAAAATCAATTGTTGAATAAAAAATTAGCGCCAACAACAACACTAATTTTTTGTTTCAAAGACAAAATTACTTCTTCTTTGACACCATGTCCCTAACAACCAATAATATTGTCAACAAAAACATAAAAATCAACCTTTGAATTGAAAAGTGACACCAACAACAACACCCTCCATTTTTTTCAGGGTCAAAATTTTAATTTTTTTGAAACCGTGGCCTTGAAAAATGATACCCCTACAACGAAAATATTAAAATCAACCCTGGAATCGAAAAGAGGTGCTACTGATAACACCCTTCCCTTTTAGGGGATTAAAATCACAACATTTTTAAAACCATAGTTTAAAAGTCCAATATTATTGCAAACAAAATCATTAAAAAAAGAAAGAAAACCCAAAAAGGAAAAAACACAAAATTAAAGAAGGAAAAAATAAAAAATCGAAACAAAAGTTTTTAATAAAAAATATTTGTAATTCTATTTTTCAAAACCTTTAAATTTAAAAAAATAAATAAAGGTAAAAGCAACCTCCACTATATATATATATATATATATATAT
>ML780345.1:736423-758720 GCA_009831015.1 Picea engelmannii
CCCTGTATGGGTTTCCTCAAGAAATATCTGTCTCTGTGTTTCTCATATGTGTGACTGATGCTGAATTTTCCATTGTTTATTTCCCTGCATTATTGTGAATATCATTTAGTGTCTCAGCAAAGAGTTTAAAAGAAGCATAATTGTTTAAGCACGGTAACAACTGATTCACCCCCCCCCCTCTCAGTTGTCCAACAGGTATATTATGAAGAAATGGGTGGACAAATGTTTCTCTCCACAAATGAAGCAACCTTATTTGATGGAACACACTACTCTTCATGGATGGAAAGAATGAAATGGTATATGAATTCAAGAGGATATGGTGTTTGGGACTCAGTAGTATCTAAAAATTGGTACTCAACTACCTCAAAGAACAAATCCAAAACTGCAAAAGAACAAAAGAAAAATAATTCAATAGCATTAAACACAATCCAGAATGAACTGTCAGACCAAGTCAAAGAAAAGATGGGAAACTACACCTCTTCTAAAGTACTATGGATTTAGCTGGAGAATTCTTATCAAAATAAAGAACAAAAAAAGAAATGGAGAATTCCAATCAGTTTATAGAACAAAACAAAGAAACATAAAAATCCAATCAGATTAAAGAGCAAAACAAAGAAATGGAGAAATCAAATCAGATTGAAGAAAAAAATACAGATAGAGAGAATTTTGATCAGAATAAAGAAAAAAACACAGAAGAGGACAATTCCATCAAATAATTGATGCAAACCCCAGTGATCAACATAGAAGACTACTACATAAAGGAATTGATGAATACCTTAGTAGTCACTAAAGTAAAACTATTAGATTTTAAGACTGATATTATAACTACATTTGAAGTGATTAGTATGGAACCAGGAAATGGTCTATATATTGAAGTTACTAAGGATGTTCTTGACCATCTTGAATACATAGTTATGTGCACTTTTGAAGAGTTAGATGTTAGAGTCCTATATTTTATAGGATCATATGGTGATTGAAATTTCTTCCTTTAGTGATTTTATGTTGGAAATAATATTTCATTCTGCAAATAATTTCCTAAAGGAAAAAAAGAAAAGAAATCATAAGCAGGGTTTGCATTTCAAAATATACCCTTAGTTGATTAAATTGGGTTATTATAGCATGGGAAAATAAAATTATAGTGTAAAGTGGCAAAATGTAAGCTTGGCGCTTCTTGGCAAATTAATTTTATCCTAAGTTTGGAAGCAAACAAGACTTTTTGTCTTGTAGTGCCTAAACCCCACACATGTTGTCAGTGATGGCATCCATCATCGTGTAGATGAAAGGTCCTCAACTCATTTCGGACCCCCCCCCGACCTTTCTTCCTTTAACGGTGGGGGGGGGGGGGTCCGAAAAGTAGTTTTTCCCACCATGGGTCCCACCTAACATGGCGCCTCCTCGTCATTTTGGGCCCCCCTCTCCTATTTCCACTTACCACCTACCCCCCCTCCGAAATATGCCTAAACCATCATTTGATACCGCCATTCCTCCATGTCTTCTCTTCCTCTCCCTACTCAACACCTGTCCTCCACTCACCTTACCACTCATCCTCCTACCTAGCACATCATTGACTCTCTGACTACTCCCACTACACATCACCTCCTGCTTATAATTCCCCTCTCATCACACACCACCTATCCCCTCAATCCTGATACTATCCACCTCTTTGCCTATACTTATCTTCTTCCTAACACTCACAGTCCCACATCCACTCTTTCCATCTCCTTACTCGACACTTGTCCCCACATCATCATATCAGTTAGCAAATTAAATTTTCCCACATGACCATTGATCGTCAACTGTCCTGTAACGATCCCGCGCCACTAAAAAGATATCCCAACAACCATAAAAGTCAACATTTCCCCCCCTTTACAATTTTTTCTGACCGAGAATACAAAAACTTATTGGCTATTCAATATTTCAGAGATGCTAAATCTAGTTTTGTAACAGCTGTCAAGGTCTTTGTTGGAGCCACCCTTTATAAGTGGTTGAAGTATAATTCTTACAATCATAAGTTTAACCCGACATGCGAAATGGCGATGGTCATTGTATTCCTAAGCCATTGCCTTTTAACTATTAAACGAGATTTTTCACTTTTATATACCTTGAGATATCACGCTTCAAGAGTTACAAGTCACACGGTTTCCAAGCCCCGATGTGCGAAGTTGCGAAACAACCTTGAAATCTTACCTAGGTTAGCACCGAGAGTAAAGTTCCTTAAACCTTAGTTAAGTGCTGTCGGGATTTCACGTCTCGGCGATCGCTTTCCCCAAAATTCTTATCGTCATAACCCCGATAGCGAAGTTGCGAGATAGTTTCAAAAGTCACCCGGGTTAGTGTCAGGGGTAAGTCATTTAAAACCATAGTTAAACAATGTCGGGGTTTCGTGACTCGTCATTCACACTTCCAAGAAACTATACCTTCGTATCTCCGAGTCACGAAATCATGATATTAATTAAACACTTAATCCAGATCACATTTTTGCTTAACTAGATCATGTCATCGTGATCTCGGGTTTTAGGGGCTCGAAGGGTAGGAATGAAATCTCCCGAGACAGCGAACCCTGAAAGGGTGATTAAATTTTAAAGAAAACCTAATTAAAGAAGCTAAGATAGATTAATCAATGCATTAATACAAGTATTAACACGCACCGTCTACGGGGTAAATTTAATTTTTTTTGCGCTAACTTGTGTCACGACACATCGAAATTTATGGCATTTATTTGAAATGAGGTGAAGTGAAAGGTAAAGATATTGTTTTTATTGCTAAATCTTTCTCTAAAAATGATTTGATTGTTCCATTCATAAGGACGTCGGGGTTTTAAATGGTCGAGATATAGATTTCTTTCTCTCATTGTTTCAAATTTCATTTCTATCTTGCACAAAGAAGCTTTTCTCATCAGGCTAATTTCTGTATGTATACACATTTTTACTATAGGAGAGCTAAGTTAGAGTCCTCTATCATGGCCCCACGAAAAGCATCCAAGGTGATTGTTGAGAGTTCAGGGCAAGGCTCAGATACTGTTTCTGATACTTCACCTCGAAGTATTGATTCTGTCAGAACCTGGTCATATGTCTCTGAGGTTCTGCAGTCCGAATTGGTGAACTGTTCAGATGATTCCAGTGATAATGAGAGGGAAGACTTGGCCACCATATACAAAATCGTCGTTCAAGCAGAGATGCATAAGATAGCGGCCAGGCCATGACTCCTTCCCTACTATGATATGATCCGTTGGGCTCTAGATCATGTGGATATACCGACCAAAACTATTATCAGCGAGCAGAAGGTGACCATTGGGACCTTCAAACCAGAACATTTGCAGGTGATGTACCAATTGTCACCCACACCAAACTTCTCACACAATGCCGAGTTTCTAGAAGGTTTTAAGTGGAAGGAATGCGAGCAATATGGCAGAAAATTGTCTGATCTGATCAAGGAGTAGGTCTTGCACCCCACAAAGTTCAGGGTGGACGGTAACATAGTTTATTCAATCTCTTCCTTGGAAGCACAATTCAAATATATAGCAATGATGACCTATAGGTTGTATGGGAAGGAGGACACCACACATTTTTTTTCTCATGTGGGTGCCTCTGATTCATACAGTCACTAAAGGTTGTTCCTTCAACTGGGCCAAATTGTTGTCAGACAGTTTAACCAGCCGGATTACCGAATATCGGATGCAGAAGGCGAGTGGGAAGGCCGCTTCATTTTTTATGTCTGCCTACATCATGGATGTTGTTTGTTTCATGACACATTTCCCTCTAATGAGATGGAGCTGGACTCCATCTGAGGCTGAGCCTATCCATGTCTACCACTCAAAAATTTGGGAAGATAAGGCCACAAAATTCATATATGAAATTTTCAATTGGGTAATGGTACCAATGCATGTCTCCATATTTGGTAACCCACCACCCAGGATTTCAGATAGCATCACCACCAACTTGAGCAATGTGGATTACTGGTATGTAGAGGTGGAATTTTCATACATTAGGGTTTTCGGCACCTCTATTCCCCCCTATGCTCTACCATTATTCATACTGGATAGGCTGGTTTGTCGTGAAATCGCTAGGCAAACTTTGATTAGTGGCATAAGCAAAGAGATTAAAGGATTTTCGAAGAAGGTATGGCCACCTTTCCCCATTCATTTGAATACATATTCTTTATTAGAGTTTGGACACGCAAAAGTCGAGGCAGTGGCTTTGGAGGATATTAAATCGGTCCACATTGAGTTCAAGAAGCACGACCCACACAGGATCGTGGGTAATCACATGGTGATTTGTAGCCTTAAAATGTATGAACATGAGCATTCTCCTCATGACAACATTTTTCGAGGTGCGAGATCTTATACCGAGGTCTTAGGACAGATTCAAGCCCTATAGCCCAAGTAGAGGGCCAATTTTTTCAAATTTCAGGAACATCGACGGAGCTGTCTTCCCCCAGTCTTACAAGGTAAGAACCCACCGACGACAGATACATAGAAAACAGAAGCCAAGGGATCCAAAAATTTAGGACCTGACCAAGAGGAAAACTAGGAAGAGAAAAGAAAACCGGGGGACCAAAACAGGATGCCGAGATCTCCAATCCTCCAAGCAAGCCAACCTCGGTTGTTACCCCGAGGAAATCATCCAAGCAAATCGACAATCACATCGTTTCTGTCACTCCCCTACAATCCATGAGGGGAATCCCCGATGAGGGATGGATTTTTGGTGAGGAATTGATGCCCATTACTGTAGAAGAGTTTCCTCCGAACAAATTTTTCTTCGATAAGAAGAGAAAGGCCGTTGTGAAGCAAGAGATTTACCGAGAAGCAGACACAGTTACCAAAAAATTCAAAATCTTAGCCGATGGAAAAGCCATGAAAAAAGAAGAATTTCCAACTCAGATAGTAGGGACATTGGGGGCTTTTGCTACAACCAACCAATATTCTGTCGATTCCCTAAAAGAAAAGTTGAAGAAGAAAAACCGCTTGATCAAAAATTTGGAGGCTAAGCTGGTTACAGCAGAGGCAGCTACCAGAGATCATGCGAACACAGGTATAGAGCAAGCTAAACCAGCTGATCAAAAGGAAATTGAACGGATCAAATCCGATCTCGAACAAACACAGTAGGCGGCCCAGACCAGCCAATCACAGATAAGCCAGCAAGAGGAATTGATAGGGAAATTACATGCCAAGTTAAATTTCACTGAAAGCCAAGTGATAGATATCAAGATATTCCAATCCCAAGCCATAGAAATTCAAAAATGAGTGTCAGCAGCTCAGCAAGATTTACTTTCTAAAGTGGAGACCATTCAAAACCTCTGCCAAATCATTGATCAAGTGTTGGAAGATATCTCCTTGAGAGAAAGAGAAGTTGGGGCGGCTCGGGTCGTTTTCCAAGAGGCTATTATAGCCATGATGAAAAGGGAAATGGGTAGTAGTTCCAAGCTCTCCATCCCAGAGAAGACCAGAGGTAACATCTTACTGAAGGCATGGGAACAAAATATATCAGAGAGCAGAGAGCGAGCTAAAGAGGTAAGAAACTTTTGTGAAGAAACTCTCAGGGTGATAGATGAAAGTTTGTTGGGTATTGATAGTGAAAGAAGCACCGGGACACTGGGCCAGGTGGATATAGCCAAGCACCTACTCAACATCAAGGAGAATGAGGAAAGAGAGAAGGATGAAATAACACAGGTAACCCAGACAAATATAGTCCAAGTGGATAAGTGGCTAATAAAGCCAAGTGTATTGTTATGTTCTATCACCACTGAAGATCGACAAGTAGGAGGAAGGTTGCCACAGTTAGCGAATGATTGTTACACCTTCGAGGAAAACAACCAAGTGGAACCTTCCAGGTTGATAACCCAGTTGGTGGAGAGGTGCGTCACTTGCACACAGCAGGCAAAGGGGCAGTTTTCGGGTACCATATAATGACATGTGTCTGCATGTTCTATTTTTAGAACCCAAAATTTAAATAAAGGAAGGTGCTCCATCTGTCTGAAAGAGGACAAAGATAAAGAATTGAAACGCATAAATCTCTTTTTTGTAACCGAAAAAACTCCTGGAACGATTGAGATTCTAGCATGTAGAAGTTTGTATAAATATGAAATTAGAAGAAAGAAAAGAGGCTGGACCTTTTTTGGTCGATTGTAATAGAGACTTTCTCCTTTTGAAAATTAATACAAAGAAATCCGAATATTCCTGATTCCATCCAGACTGTGTTATGAGTTTATTTCCTCTGCTATTTCATATTCAATTTCATTTCGCATGTATATGTCTGATGAATGTTTCACCGCAATTTAGTAAAACCTCTACTGTGGTGGTCAATTTTTAGTCATCTATATCATTTACAACTTTTCCTCTGTATTGGCTATCAGCAGGTACAAGACCTGTGAACTCTTTAGATCTTCAAATTTTATGCTTCGTCGGATTTTTTCTCATCTTTTTCTTCTTCTATTTACAGGGCGAGATTCTCCCTTGATATGAGCCTCACATTATAGACAACTTAATGTTTTTCTCACATTCCACACACCATTTATTTAAAAGATAACTCAGTTACGGGAAAAGGCCTTTGGTTTGCACTTTATCTTCAATATCGGATTCAAAAATTTCTCTTTTATATGATCAAATTGAGACAGCATCAAAAACCTCAAACTCCCCTTTAATTTTCCTATTCCTCCATGACTGTCCCCATTGCAAGACAACCTAATATTGAGCCCAGCTTGTCAGACCAAACCCATATCGCTTTGAACCTTTTCAATACCATACTTAAAACAACCACCACCCGGGTAGAACTTGAACGTTCATGGGCCACGATTGAACATGATATAAGCATCCAAGAACAGTTGGGAGCGAGACAATGACAACCTGGAAATTAGCCCTAGCTTCATTTCCCAAAGGTTGATTCTTCCCCCTTTTTATCCTTTAATCAGTTTTGGATTCCTAGACACTATACTTTCTAAACCTTAAGTATAGACTCTGGAACAACAGTCTTGACAAAGCTCTACTAATTCGAATATAATTGCATCTATGAAGTAGATGATCAATTGAATAAGAGTCAAATCTAACCTAATATTTCCAAGCAGGAAATTGGATATTGTTTTCAGATTACATGGAGAAAGATCTGTAATCAAATATGGAATGACAATTTGGTTAATAGGTGGCATCAATTTTCAAGGAACAATCGAACTTATTCCAACAATTCCAGCAAGTTTGGACACCTAGCAATAGAGGATCAACAAGCAATCAACCATATCCAGATCTTAATGCATGATATTTGCAGAAATAAACACAGCCATTAGTAAAGACCAACAACGCAGCAGAAGTCAAAGAGACATATCATCAATGGTTGACATCAAATCAACACTAGGATTTCGAGAAGATATCAAAGAGTTCTATATTGTTATAATTAGAGATACAATTAGTTTAGATTTTTATGAAAATAAATCATGCTCATTTATGACATGATCCTCTGTAAACAACTAATAAATACTTCCCATTTTGAAGTATTATGGGTTGGGACCTGTTCGTAGGATAGGATCAATATTATAGAGCATCTCACAGAGCTTCCTTTGATCAAATGTCAGTAATACAATGCAACATTGCATGATTCTTATGTCAATTTTCATTGGTGAAGTACCTTTCCTTGTAAATTTGTTCTTTCTGTTACCACTACTGCTTTCTACATTCTGAATTATTTTGAGAAGATAAAGAAACAAAATTTGTTTAAATGTACACTCTGTCTCTGGCTTGGAATAATTTATGTGTTTTCCACTAAAGATTGAAAACAAAATTCTTAATTTCTCTGTTTTTAATTGGATTTCTAGACCTTTTCCATCTATTCCATACATTAAATCTTTGAGGATCCAATGAATTTTTCTACCCTACCCTACAATATTAGCTTGTTAACCTTGTATTTGATCAATTCAGAACTGTGACTCCATTTCTCAATGGCCGTCCCTTGTTGTTCCAACCAAACAATTTAAAAAACCAAACCATGTACTATCATAACTAGCCTAAAATTTTAGAAGAACATAGCTAAATCAGATAGAGACATCCCTCTCTGAAGCTGGTAGGGATGTATCCCAGCTTCCAAAGTGGTTGAAATAGTTACCTATGTTCATTTATTTCTCAACCTTGGAAATTACAGAGTGATAACATTAGAGAAAATTCAAAAGAAAGATATGTTGCTACTACAATAGTTAGATCAATCTAACCATCAAGAGCATGAACAAAAGATTCAGCTAGAAGACAAAGAAGAAGAAATCAAAAGATTGAAGACCAAAGTTGCTAATCTAATAGAAGAAATGTAATAATTGAAGACACATAACAATAAAAGAAAAGGAGTACTAGAAGAGACAAAATAAATGGTCATCTATCTAAAAGATCAACTTGAAGAAGCTAATAAAAATGAAGAATCCCAGAAGATCCAATTAACTAAAAGAGAAGAATCGTGTCACATGTTAGAATTGGAAATTATTAATGTCAAAAAGATAAATGAAAGTACTAATGCAAATCTAATGACTCAAATTGAAGAAGCTAAGAAAAATTAAGAAGCACATAAGATTCAATTAACTAAAAAGGAAGAATCATGCCACAGGTTGGAATTGGAAGCCATCAACCTCAAAAGGATTCAGATAGAAAACAAGGAAGAAATCAAAAGATTGAAGAATGAAGTTGTTGATCTAACAAAAAATATAGAAGAGTTAAAGACATATGAAAAAACTAATAGCTACATAGAAGTCTTGGATGATACAAAATAAATGGTCATCAATATATAGACTCGACTTGAAGGAGCTAAGGAAAAAGAAGAACCATTGAAGATTCAGTTGACTAAAAAGGAAGAAACACGCCACATGTTGGAAATGGAAGTTATGAACCTCAAAAAGAAGAATGAAAAGACAAAAGCAATTGTCAAATTCCATAATAGCTCAACTATCCTAGATAGGATATGGCACAATCAAATACCAATTGATGAGAAAATCGGTCTTGGATACAATAAGAAAGAAGAAGGTGGCAAATGGAGCACCATTCAAAAACATGATAAATAATCATACTCCTCAAAAGAAAAAGGTATAGTCACAAACCTAAAACAAACCATGAACTTTTTCAAGGAACAAAGCTATAAAAGTAAAAAACAAGAAACATATCAAAAGACAAACTTCTCATGTCACAATAGACTCAAGTATGGAAACATCTTCAATGGTTGTTTCTTTTCTTGTAATAACTTTGGTCACAAAGTATTGGAATGCAAGAGTCCTGAAAAAGAAAAATTCAGGAAGGTCCAATAACTTAATGATATGTTGGAGATGCAATTATGTTGGCCACACAACAAAGTTTTGTCAAACAATGAAATGTTACAAATGTGATTGGTTTGGTAACAAATCCAAAAACTATAGAAAATCAAGAAGTCAATCCATGAGAAATAATTCATACAAGCCAGGAAGAAAATCTAATGAAGGTTGGAAGAAAAGAAGAAATGAAAAATCTCAAAGGATAAACTTAGAAAAGAAATATCCAACAAACAAAATATCTGATGAAAAGCTATGGAGAAGAAAATCTAAAACAGAAAGAAAGAAAGATGATCTGGCATCTGAAAATGATGGGTGAAGTTCCTAATAAGGAATGTAAAATTCATATATTTGAATATGAAATGGATCAAACTCAGGAGAGGAGAGTTCCTAAAGAAGAAGATGACACAATAGCAGATCCTGACGATATCATGTAGATCAAGAGTACATTAACCAATAAAAGAAAAATGCAAATAGAAAATCCCAAAGAAGAAAATGAAGAAGTTTCACTTAGACACAACAATGATGATAATGATGAATCTTCAATAGCATATCAACCAGAAGAATTGAGCAATGGAAATCTTGGAAGTTTTCCAATGTTATTTTCATGAACTACTAAATTTCCCCTCAACAAAAAATATGAATAAAAGGGAGAAAGGATTTTACAACATGATTTGGTGTAAGTACTACAAAATACTACTAAAGTATGGTATGATCTAAACCCAATGAGGAATTTCCAAAAGAATGAAAAAATTATGAAGATGACTTAACAAACAACAAATGAAAGGACCAATTCAATCTTAATTTTAAGGGATAGAAGTTGAAGTTGGTTTCTGCAGAGTCGAAGGACTATGAATAAGATATTAAATTGGTTGAAGAATGGAAATTAAATTAATTGCTATTGATCAATGTTATTATTGTGACATATCAAAATATCAACAAGAATAAATAAACATATCAAGAAGATTAGTAAGATTCACACCCTTGTCCTTTAAGACAAAGGAGAAGACAATAAAACCCTATGAAACAGTAAAAAATCATGGGGAGTGTTTAATTTGGTCATCAAATGAGGAAGTCATTGGATTAGGTTTAAAAGACTTGATCACTACAAAAAATTGGTATCAATAAGACTACCTATTTGAACAAAAAATCCCAAGACATTGAGATAACAACTAACACCTTCATAGGGGGAGAAAATGAGTAAAAGTTTAACTCTTTGTCATTGATGTCAAAGGGGGAGAAAAAAAGTAAAAAAAAATTGGTATCAGTATTTGGTTCAATCCTCCAACCTGAAAATGAGATCAATGATAGGGGGAGGAAAAGTATTTGTTTTACATATATGTTTCCCTCAATGCCAAAGGGGGAGATTATTGGATTTATTGATTGTGTGTTTTCATTGATGGAAACATGAGTCAAATATATACAATAATCAAATAAAAAGGAAGATCACATTGGGGAAGAAGAAATTCGTGATCACTATTGATCATGATAGGATCGACAATGATCCTATGTTCCTAAAGATCAAGAAAAGTAGCATGCAAAAACTCCATGTCCAGAGTAATGAAGCACAAGGAATTAAGAGATGAGGAGGGTTAGTGACTAAATATCAGTGCATAAAATAATGCAGTAATAGTTATTAAAATCTCAGGAGAAATAACGATGAAAAAAAACAAAAAAAACAATGAACACACCTAGAACTGTGAGGAAACTCTATTATAGTCGGTAGAAATATCAACCATTCATCGAAACCAAGTGGAAGAATAGCATAAGTTTCATCACTTTGGGGATTATTGGAGACAAGGAAGAATGCACAAAATCCCAAAGTCATGAAATAAACACCAATTGTCGATCAAGAAGGAGCTTCAGATGAGTTCTCAGCTTGTAGATCTAGATTTAATTTAGAATTAAATGTTGACCGTCAATATAGAATGGAAATGTTGAACCATCAGATCATACTAAACGCAAGAAGATGGTCAACTTTGGAGCTTACCACTCCAGCGATAAGAAGTTCATAAAAAACAAGAATACCCAAAGGTCGGAGCCCCGAAGTCCCGAAGTGAATGAGGGACATTAGATCTAGGCAATGCATGGTGACTGTTGGATGAGGATAGGCACTGACCACTCTGACGAAAGGAGGTATGAATCATGTAGGAATACCCAAAGGCCAAAGCCCTGAAGTCATGAACTCCTGTCGACTGTTGGATCAAAGGAAGAGTTGGGAAATCCCACCGACTGTTGATCGACATAAAGTGGAAGGATAGGGTAAGCCTTGAAATCCTGAAGTCTGGAAGTAACACTAACTGTTGATCCATTCCAGGACCATTCTCAACCATTGGATGAAGTAGTGGAAGGATAGGATAAGCGGGGCTAAAGGAAGAAATTCCTAGAGTAAACAATGGTCGTCGGATCAAGACAAGGAAAAATCAAATGATGGAAAAACATATTTGACACTTCAGTGATGATCGAAGGTTGATATAAAAGTGAAAAACTCTCAGAGCCATGAAGTATCGAAGCGACTAAGTGAAAATCCATGATCCAGGAGGGAGACATGTGGTAGGAGACAAAGATGACACGTGGCCCAATCAGGTGGTAACAAATGTCAAGGTCGATGTGGCACATAAGGACCTTGAAATTCATGAATTAGGGTGACACGTGGCACATAGAATTAGGGTCCACGCCATCTTCAGTGATGTCAACAAGCCACGCCACTCTAGGATGACTAAATTCGAGGATACACAAGCTTCTGTTATCAGCTAATCATCGAAGGCTAGAGTCATGAAGTAAGGTTAATTGTTGATCTAATTGGGGATAATTCTTGACCATTGATCAAACATATTGGAAGAATATAGTAAGCATGAGGTGTTAACCGACAAAAAGCGGTCACTGTCATTTTATGACTTATTCGGTAGGTAAACCTCTAGAGGAATTGAACTATTTCAGATGACTAGTAACCCGGAGTCCTGGAGTCATGAATCTATGAAATTCCAGAGTAGATGACAACCGTCCACCTCAACTAAAGATTAAGTTAGATTTGTCGATCATCTAAAAGATGAAGTTCAATGAATGCACAAGGATTAAACCAGATCATCAATATGAGAACTTTGGGAGTAATGATAGCCATTAAATTAGCCAGCATGAGATGTAACCACTCCAGAAGGTAACAAATTTGGAAGAATACAAGGATTGAAAATGTAAGAATCCCGAAGGCCAAAGTATCGAAGAACCTGGCTCCAACATTGGTCACATGATAAGGTAAAAAAGATAATAAGGAGCATAAAGGGGCTAGAAGTGAATAATCCCTTGGACACTTGAATACAGTCTCATGTAGAAGAATAAGGGTTGAAGGAGAAAAACGCTAAGAGAATAATGTTTGAAATATCTAAGCCCGTGGTTTTGAGCCCGCGGTCACAAAGGGAAGTGGTTTGAAGAAAGCGCCTTTGCACAATTTGATTTCCATGAATAGTTAGGGGGCTGTGAAGTAATTTGATGAGATTAACACCATAACATTACAAAGAGATAGTAAAATCTTGAATATGATATGTTGAAGAACTAGGGATGCAACAAAAGAATGGGAACATTATAAGGATTCGATCCATACCTGTGATCAGCTCATGTAGACGAAATTCGAATCAAGATTAATCTTCTAATTAATTGAGAAACTTACATGATAAATTAATGAATAAAAGGAGAAGATTATCTATGTTAAATTAAATGAAGAGATGCAATGGGTCATGTCAAAAGACGTAATGGTTCAATCCTGTACCTATTGAAATACTATATAAACCAGAAGTAGCGGTGAATCTTAGGGTGTCTTGGTGGATTATATATATATATATATATATATATAATGTATTGAATGGAAGTTCATTCTATCAGGTTGGTGCCTATTTACAAGTTGAGTCTTGTTATGAGGGTTGGATTCCTCACATCTCAGTTGGATCTGAGATAAACAAGTTGGGTTTTGTTATGAGGGTTGGATTCCTCATTTCGCAGTTGGATCTGAGAACTACAAGCTAGGTATTGTATCAGAGAGTTGGATCTCTCATATTCAATTGAAGTTGAAGATATTAAAGGATTGATTTTTTTTGTATTCATTCAAGTTAAATAAATAAAGGAAATATATTTTATCTACTTCATACAATTTGTGTTACACATGTTTGTGAAAATTAATTGAGCTGCATTCTTATTGAGTTAATTCAGTTAATCTATGAAAGTGTGAAAAACAGTCAAAAGTTCTAGACACTGATTCACCCCCCCCCTATCAGTGTTAGTGTGTGTTTCAAGAAGAAGGGGAAGTAGATGTGAATATTATCATAAAAAATATGAATACATGTAGCAAGAACATATACAAGAAGGAAGGTACAAATACATGAAATAATGACTTTGGTAAGGTGACATGTTTCCAATGTTATGATATGGGACACTATGTTAGGCAATGTCCATTAAAGAACAAGGGAAAGGGTATGAAATAGGTTGCAGTTAGGACTATATCAGACACATAGGAGGATCCCTCTTAGTTTGAGAACAACTTTTTCATGCCCTCTTTCTTATATTCTAACACTATGTCTAGTGTTGGATGGTGTGTGGACATTGGAGCTTAAAGACATATGATATATGACAAGTATTTATTCAACAATATTTTGGAGTAAGAGGGAGGCATGAGTGTGGATCTTGGTGATGATGCCACTTATCCTATGAGAGGAATTGGCTCCATTTATTTTCAAATCCCTTCAGGTCATATGTTCTTGAGCTAATTTATATTCTATTTTTTCTTGGTTTGATGAAGAATATTCCTTCAATTTGACGTATGATAGATCTATAATGGAGAGTTTCATTTGAGGGGCAACAATGAACCATCAATGATTGTAGTCTAGATAGTCCAAGGACTTTGGATATAGGGATGAGAGAGGGTGGCATTTACATGTTACTTGTTGATTGAGTGGCACTTGTACACTCTAGTGATAGGATGGAATAACCTTCTAGTTTTGAGGAGACTAGAGATCATATATGAGTGCCCGTATTGTTAGTGAGGTCAACTATACCTCCCAGTAGAAATGTTAGTCATATTGTACTAATTTTTTCCATCTATGAACCTTCAACTTGTCTTGAAGAGACAAAGTGTGATTCCTTCATGGAGGATGATGTTGAGATTGATTCAAGGTTTGCAAATTATGGGAGTATTATAAAATATACATATATGGTTGTTGGATTCTATCAGACATAGGGAGTTGACCATGATGTTACTCTTGCTTCAATATTCTCTTAGGATGTGGGAGTTGACCTAGTTCAAGTTGTTTTACTTGCTATGGGATTTAAGTTGCATGAGAGGGATTCTCATGTTCACAGGTTGTTTATAGCCCTGCATGGATTCTTACTTCTACTAGGAGCTTGGTATTCTAGGATCAATGAGTTGACTTGTGTAGACTTATATCTTTGTGATTTTGATAGATGTGATACAAGTGTCTTTTCCTTGTTTGGTGATATGCGTATCTTTACAGGATGTTCTAGATACCTCATGATCACTCATGATGTGGTGTCAGTTGATTTTGGCCAGTGATGTTGACTTGAGGGATAACAAAGTTAGGTAGGTGGGTTATGTTCCTTTAGATTCAAAGGTGGTTAGTACTCTTTGGAGGATCGATATTTTTTGATGGCATGGGTGAGAGTCCCTTTGTAGAAGACAAACACAGTTACCAACTTGACGAGAACCATCCAGAGTTCTTGTTTTTCTAAATCTTTCATTGATTTGTTGTTTTTGTCTCCATTTAGAAAAGTGGTGCTACCATAGCAACCTATTTTTAGGGATAAAATTACCACATTTTTCAACCATGGCTTGAAAAACCTCATAATGTTACCAAAAAAAACCTTAAGATCAATTGTTGAATAAAAAATCAGTGCCAACAACAACACTAATTTTTTGTTTCAAAGACAAAATTACTTCTTCTTTGACACCATGTCCCTAACAAGCAATAATATTGTCAACAAAAACCTAAAAATCAACCTTTGAATTGAAAAGTGACACCAACAACAACACCCTCCATTTTTTTCAGGGTCAAAATTTTAATTTTTTTGAAACCATGGCCTTGAAAAGTGATACCCCTACAACCAAAATATTTAAATCAACCCATGAATCGAAAAGAGGTGCTACTGATAACACCCTTCCCTTTTAGGGGTTAAAATCACAACATTTTTAAAACCATAGTTTAAAAGTCCAATATTATTGCAAACAAAATCATTAAAAAAAGAAAGAAAACCCAAAAAGGAAAAAACATAAAATTAAAGAAGGAAAAAATAAAAAATCGGAACAAAAGTTTTTTAATAAAAAATATTTGTAATTCTATTTTTCAAAACCTTTAAATTTAAAAAAATAAATAAAGGTAAAAGCAACCTCCACTATCCTCATTTATATATATTGTTTGCTAGTTTGTCCGTGACTAGAGGGACTAGCCTGTGGCTGAGAAACCGCAACTGAGGGGCATCTAAGTTGTCAAAATCACCCAGGGATCGCACCCAGCCTAATCCACACCAACTCTTAACATGGATGGATTTTTTGTCCCCGTAGGTTTTGAACCAACAACTTTAACATCACGGAGTGCCTTAACAATACACTCCGTCACCGACTGTCCTACACCTCGGGGACCATTTATATTATATTTTATTTTATAAAAAAAAACAATTAAAAATAATAATTGAAAACCAAAATGTATTTTTTTTTTAAATACCAAAAAACAAACCCCAAAAAAGAAATATTAAAATAATTTAAAAAAATAATTAAAATGAATTTTAAAAATATTGGAAAAACCAAAAAAATGACATTTTGATGTGGGTGGTGTATAACACAAGAGGGTGCTCCTCCCTTGGGAACCACTCCTTTAAGTGGCAGGCATGGGGCAAGGAGGAATGGGCTAGGTGGGGGAGGGGGATATGGGGCTATGGGAGGGTGGGATAAGGGTGAGGGGGTGATTCTGGGAGTCATGTCCCACCAACCTCCACCAAAATGTCATTTTTTAAATTCATTTAAATTCTTTGTTTTTTTTTAATATTTTCTTGTTTTTTAGGTTTTCTATCTTTTGTATTTCATTTTTTCTTTTTTAGGTTTTCTTTTTTTAACTAGTTATTTTTTTAATATTTTAAAATTGTACTATTGATAACACCAAAAGGGCAAGGTGTTATCGGTAACACCTCTTTTTTATTTAAATGGATAATTTTAAGACTTTGGTTGCAAGGGTACCAATTGTCAAGGTGATGGTTTCAAAAAATTGCAATTTCGACTCTGGAAAAAAGAGGAGTGCAATTATTGGTGCCACTTTTTGATATGGGGGTTGATTTAAAGGTTTTTGTTGGAAACAATACCTATTGTTAAGGCATGATTTTCAAAGAAATTGTAATTTTGTTCCTAAAAGAAAAAAAAGATTCATATTTTAAGTTTTTTGTTGGCAACATTATGAGGTAGTTAAGGCCATGGTTGCAAAATTTTTAGCCCCCCAAAAAAAGGGTGCTACCGATAGCACCATGTTTTGAAACAATGGTTAATTTTGGTGTTTTTGACCCAAAAATATGGGCCTTTTAGAGATAGAGTTCTCATTTTGATGTCATAATTATCATCAATTTGGTAACTATGTTGACAGTGGTTGAATCCAAGACTATAGTAGGTACAAATTTGCAAGTGGTATATTTGGTGGAGTTGTAAAGGGAGTCGATAGGTGTTGGTTAAAACACTTTCCTCGTAAAGAGGTAGTGTTATCTTTTGGGGTTACTCCAAAAATGCTTACACCATGTTTGGGGATGCTTCATGAGATTTGGGGTACATGGTGTATGACCATCCCCTATACAGTATGTGATGGATTCATACATGAGATATGATCCATAATGGATTTTCATATTGGAGATGGATTACTCAATCATTTCTTGAACTTAGTTGTATTCTTGCATGATATTATTTCCTAGGGCATTGGACATCTCTAGATATCTTTGGTGATGTTATAAATGATGGCCACATGGAGATGTTTACTTGCTATGAGAATTCCCTTCTTAGGAGAAGGACCATTTTGCATCTTAGAGAAGGTAGTTGGACCCTAGACAACATAGGGTAGCTTGTATTCTTTAATGGAGTCTCAAATATGACTCGAGGACGCATCGGTTGTGATAATGTTCATGCAGAGGGTGGAGCTAGTGGAGTACATGGTTGAATAGGATTGTTGGAGTCATTAGAGGCTTGTAGGAGGAGCATTGGACACACCTTGTGGGTGCCCTTGTATTTGGAGCCTTGATTGTAGATGAAATCACCTTGGAGTTTGACATGTGTACCCTTGGAGTGTAGCGCTCCACATGTGTGAGCCTACAAGTGTCAATGTTGGTTTATTTTAAGGGCACAATCCCACATATGTATTCTTAGCCTCCCTTGCCTCTCATATATATATATATAGGGGAAGGAGAGAGTCCTTCACTTCTCATTCGGTTCTTATTCATTCTTGTGTAGAGATGTGATCAAGATGAGCACACTACTTCTCTCTCTCTCTCTCTCTCTTGGATATTCTTTTGTAATTGATCTCTCTCTCTTTCTCTCTCTCTTGAATCTTATTTTATACTTGATCTATCTTTCTCGGAGTCACTAGTGTTTCTTGAGATTATTGAAGCATATAGAAGACTATGGTTTTGAGATGAAACCATATGTTGTCCTTAGTGAAGAGAAGAAGAAGAGGATACTTCCTTCTTGGAGAACATGCTTATGTGATGCATGCTTGTTGGATGTCTTTGGAGTGAGCTAGGGTTTTCTTGGTTTCCATTAAATAGGGTTTTGGAGAGCTAGAGAATTGCACTATCCTTATGTTAAGGCTATGTTATATACATGAACTTCATCTTTATGCATATTAATGAAGTTTCCAATTGTCTAATACTTGTGTAAATTGCAAATTTGATTTTCAGCCATAGATATTCTTCATGGTTTGTAATTTCTAGCATTATATGTCTCACTGAATTGACATAAGTTAAGGGTAAATGTGTTAAGTGATTTAACATTTATATTGAAGAATATAAGTTTTGTTTTGTTTTTGTATTTACAATTGTCCTAAGTATTTTCATGTCTATTACATGCATGATAAGATTACCCTAGAGTGCTAAAACTTATTTGAACACATTAGTATCTATTCTCTTGAATTTCTTAGTTGATTGGGAAAGTTAAGAGTTGAAATATAGTATCTTGTTGTTGTTGTTTTATTTAAATTTCATAAAATCAATACAACTGAAAATTCTTAGGCTTATGATCTAGGAAACCTCTAAGAAAGAGGTGAAAATTTTGAATTTCATAAAAAACCTCCATCTAGAAAAATCTCTATATGGTATTAGAGATTTTGTTGCTAAGATAACTGTAGGTGTAAGAGGGAAGTTTGTATTTCTGCTAATGATTACATGGAAAAGGTACTTGACATTGTTTGAGGTTGTGGGGTGTACCCTATGTTTTTTGGGAGAAGTACTTGAAACCTAGAAGGGTTTTGTCTACTACATATATTATTGGATTTGTGCACTTGAGGACTTCTTTAGGATGTGTAAGGTGAATCTGAGTCTTAGAGAGTGTGATAGGTTAGATGGAGCTTCCAAATGTGTTCCTTGGAAGTTTAGACTTTATTTACTTGTGGAGGAAGCTGATCTTTGGGAGCATGTATTGAAAGAGATCACAAAACCTATTGATCCAACACGGTTGGATGCACATTGGAAAAATGAATCCAAAGTGAAGAGTATCATCCTTGATTCTATGAAGGACCATTCCATCTCTCACATTGTAGATAAGACAATAGGTAAGAAACCATTTGAATCTTTTGTTGAGTTATTCCCAAACTCTTCTGCTTCTCAATAGAGGCTCTTGCGAAAACAATTTTTAGTCATCCATATGAGAAAGATAGATATTTTGGTGAGTTATATGAATACGATCATTGGGTTGAAATATTAGTTAGATTCCATTGGAATACAAGTGGGAATCGGTAGTTAGTGTCCATTTCCTTAAATGGACTTGTTTCTCCCTAGATGCCTTTTGTTCGGGGTATTTTTTCTTAAGGGACCTTGCAAAAGTTTCCAAGGATTTGAGTTGATCTTGTGAAAGAAGAAATTAGATTGCAATTTTTTTCAAAGCAACAAGGGGAAGTAGATGTGATTGGTCTCGTTGAAAATACAAAGAAAGACTACAAGAAGAAGGAAGGTATAGATAAAGGAAAGAAGGACTTGAGTAAGGTGATGTGTTTTTGATGTCGTGAGATGGGACATTATACGAACCATGTCCATTGAAGAACAAGTTAAAGGGTATGAATCATGTGTTGTTGGAACTATAACAAGCATATAGGAGGATGAATCTTAGTTTGAAACCAACTTTTCCATGACCTTTTTGTTTTTCGACTAGCAGCTAACGTCTCTGCACCAAGAAAGTTTGTTATTAGTAGAAAAATGTAAACAATGGCTAGGGCATGCTACTTGTGCTAGGTCTCTTTGGGGCTTGAGTTATTGTTCTTGAATGATGAAGTTGAAGTTGACACTGGTCATTTTGTTATTGGGTGTTCAAATGCTACCAAAAGACATTTTTATTAGGGTTTTTTATTAGATTGCTAGTGTGTTAGAGATCCATGTATTAGAATGGTGATTAGGCTAGTGGGTTATGAATGATATGCTTCCACTGGACAACAAAGTCATATTTTTAGAAACAAAACATGTGGTTTTGTTTTGTATGTTGAACTTTCATGCATGTCATAGAAGGCTTAAATTTGCACAAATATGGTGCTCATTTTTTCCTAGGTGGGTCTAGGATTAGTAGATGGAGTATCATGCATTGATCCATTTTTTCATGTCATAATGAAGGACAATATTGACAAGATATTTTTTGGTGATGATAACAATTGTATGAGAATTACTTGACGTGTCTATGATGAATGGAGGATAGTTTGGTGTATCCAAGATGGGAATGAAAAGGCCCCAGTTATGGTGTGTCCAAGCTTCAAGGTTTTGCATCTATGATGAATAAATGCTTCAACTTAACTAGGACATATGGATGTGCATCCTCATGCTCAAGTGCATAAATTGAATTGGCCATTCAACCTTGCTTGAGAATGAGGACAATTGATGCACACCCACATGGTATAGTTGAGCTAAGTCCCTAACTTGAGCACCTATATCATTAACTATTGATTGGTTCTCATTATGGCTTGTGGTACAATGGAGGTTGCAAGTATGGGCATATGGTTGTAAGAATTATTTAGGAATTTGTACCCTTGATTTGGGTGTGTTGCATTATGCTCATGATATGGAGATCAACCATTAGTGTGTGCATAGGAGGTGAAGTATTTGACTAGTTAATTGAGTTATTATTCAAACTAGAATCCTTGATTCTATGTGTGCATCACATGAAGATTAGTTGGGTATCATTCAACTATCTTAGAGGTTTGATTGTCAGCGGTGATGATCATTGTTGAGTTTTCCTGAAGGGGGAGGTTGTTCACATGTAGAGGGAGTTGTTAACACTAAGTGTTGAGTAGACCATTGGTCGGTTGTAGACTTTGGGTGATGGCATGGGTCTAGAAATCTGTATATGAATTTTTCAATGTGTCAAAATGAAGTAAGACTCAAACGACAAGTGTTGGTGGAGAGTGGGTGCATTTGTTACACCAATTATCTCTTGTAATTGTCGGTGGATTTGTGTGCACATTTAAGGGGAGTTCATCAATAAACTAAATGAACCATGTACTAGAATGACTTCCTACTTAATTAATGGTTACAATGGTTAAGAATGCATGTATTCCAGTGGATGGTTATTCCTTTATATGGATTTCTACAAATTGGTGATGTCTACAAGAAGCAAGTCCCTCGTCGAACCAAAATATAGACTTTGTTAGTGAGGAATTTCTTTAGTGTATAGGGGAGCATGTGTTGCAACTGATTAGATGATGATGAAGCCTTGACCTGCTAGAGATTAAGATAAGTACTTTCCAAGGAGGGCTGTTGGAATTATTAACTCCTACTTGCCTTATGGAATATTGCATGATACTTATGACCATATAAAAATGTTCTGGTTTGTTAATATATTGATCAACTCTCTATATAATTAGTTTGCTTCTAAGTTTTATGAAGTTGTTACTAATTGAATATGATAAATTCTCTCCGAGTAGTTAAACTCCTCAATCAATAGATGTTTAAAATATTTTCTCAACAAATTGTTCATATAACAAACTAATATAACTACCTCCAAACAAACATTCATAAATTTATATATATATACTATTACATTGTTAAATAAATTAATAATACAATATAATGTATTAAAATAATATAACTTAAATAAAAATTCCCAATACTTTAACTCACATGCTTTTAATACATATTTTATATTTAAAAAAAGAAAATCACATGGAATTCAAGAATGGGACAAAGTATACAAGTTGGCACATGACTTCGTTTACAAGGAACAAAATATTTTAAAAACTCTACAACCCTATATTCTAACATTGTTTTTAAAGCAACAATGCTTATCAAATAGAACATAAGGCTTGTCTTATATATACAGATTGAATATATCATTAATATATAATGCTTTGACTTTTTTACATTATGATATTGCTTGCCCTGCTGCCTTATATACACACATTGCATATATCAATTAATATATGATGCTATGACATCATTCACATCTGTCTTATATATACAGATTGAATATATCATTAATATATAATGCTTTGACTTTTTTACATTATGATATTGCTTGCCTTGCTGCCTTATATACACACATCGAATATATCATTAATATATAATGCTTTGACTTTTTTACATTATGATATTGCTTGCCCTGCTGCCTTATATACACATTGCATATATCAATTAATATATGATGCTATGACTTCATTCACATCCACTGAAGAAGGGAAGAAATATGTTTGAAATTTTGAAAGCCTCTAGACTAACCTTCTATTTTGCAATGATTCTGATCCACTACATTGTGAATTGTCATAATGATCCAATAGACTAAGAACACCATTACTTGTGTCATAAGCAACGGTAA
>ML780345.1:769676-780819 GCA_009831015.1 Picea engelmannii
GAATAGATCCATTTTAGAGTATCTCATTAAATGGAGGAAACTACCGGCTAAAGATTCCACTTGGGAAGATGAGTCTTTTATACAGAAGCATCCAGAGTTACTCAAGCGTTGCGGACAACACTTGTCTCAAGGGGAGGGGCATGCTAAGCCCTAATATTGGATGATTACCCCTTAATTGGGGCATATTACATTAGTAATGTTATTTTATTTATGTCATCTTTATTCCATTAGTTTAAATTATACCTCCTAGTCTCCTATATATACCAAGGAGACATTTTCATTTGGAATCATCTTGTACTTGAAAATTTATGTGGGGTAAAAGAAGGTTGCCCCCTCAAAGAGGCTTATTATCTGAAATTATCTCTTTTTCAAGGCATTGAGTACTTATTCTGAGGTTTCTCTATGCTATATTGATATTTGGTTCTTAACATGTAGATGGAGTGGCTCTAGAAAATGTCCATAACAAAAGTGAATTCTGTAGACATGTTTACGAAACCGGTTTTGTTAGAGAAGCTACGATGGTGTTTGGTGTAAGGTCTCTTCAAACAAAGCCTTATAAATCATAAATTAAAATAGAGAAATGCTAACCTAACCTTAAACCATTCATTATTCATCATAATAATCCACTACATATTCAACATATTAATATTTATGAGAAGATCATAATAAATTTCATAACACAGTAGAATAATGAAAATACATACCTCTAACTGATGCTACTGCTATCCCCCAAATCTGCCTGATGCTCTGCCCAAAATCGTCTGACCTCCCAGCCAGCTAGGAACAGAGCCTCTCTGGCTCCCTAGCTCCAGGATTTCGTAAGGATTCCTGGCCCCCGAGCCCAAAACTCTCAACAACAGGTGCCCCCCTATAACAGTCCTACAACCAGCTTCTCCAGCCAAAAACCAATAATATAGTCTTCCAATCTCCCAAAAATAAAAATGCCCAATACAGTCTCCAATATGAAAAATAATTCTCTCTCCCCCAAAGTCCAAAGTACCCTCTCTCGAATGTTTTTTTCCTCCTCTTATCCTCCTTTCCCCCCTCTCTCATTCACCGCCTCCTCCCTTCATTAAGTTTCACCCACCTTATCCTTCCATTCAATTTCACCCACCTTATCGTTCCATTAAATTTCAACCACATTATCCCCTTTTCATTAATGGGTCATCTACCAATTCAAAATAATAATTAAAGATTTATTAATATTTCCAACATAAAATTTAATAATTTATTAAACCAATATCCCATAAACCAATATTTAATTATGATAATTTAATTAATTAAACTAATATACATTCAACAAATATTTAATCAGGACAATTAATTAATTAATTAATTAAACTTAATATACTTTAAACAAATATTTAACTATGACAATTAATTATTTAACTAGGGTTGTTACATACACCCACCCTTCATGAAACTTCATCCCGAAGTTTAAAGTATTTTATGATACAAGGGAAACGACAGATGGTTCTCACATTCATATCCAATAAACAACGTTATCAGTAAGTAAGCCAAGAAAACTCATACATACAAGTGTACATGTGTAAGAAATGCATGTGTAGCTAGTACATACAAGTCTCGTGCATGTACTAATAACAATAACTATCACCTCTATAGTAATTTCTATATGCATCCAATCCATTGAACAAGACTATTAATTTTATAAAAGATAATAACCCAATCAAATGTTTGCAAAATCCTTTAATTACAATTATCTAGCTCAACAATGTTATTTAGAAAATTGTAGTTTAGTTAAGTAATTATGAATATTCATATATACACATTTTCTTTTGAGAAGGAAAAACAATAAATTCCACCATAAGAAAAATCTCCATACACTCTAAACTATTTCTACTCATCCTTCCTCCCTAACTTACTTCCATCTTCCATTCCTATCCTTCCTCTGCTAGACTATCTTGGAGTGTCAACTATATTGACCTAACTCCAAATAGAACCCGTAAGCGTAAGTGTCACTATCTTGACCAAGCTTCCCCAACAGGCAACTGACAGTCATCATCACATGTCTAGGGGAACATGATCTAACACCGTCCTCCCATGACTCCAGGTTTCAGAGGATACACGGTGGGAAATGCCTCCACCCCTCCTAACAGGACTAGGGTCCACACCCTACAATGGAATATGCAGTGGCATCATGTTGCTAGGAGTTTTGCCATCGTTTATTCAGTTTTAGGCAGTCTCACCACCTGAAATCATGCACTGGTCCACATATCATAGCATTGCATTCAAACCAATATAATTTCACATACAAAGATTCATACCATATTGTTTCTCGGTCGATGGTCAGGACATGCACTTTTATTACCATTATCCCTTGGCTATTTCATAGCCCAATGATCTGCAGATTAGTCTGTAACACAAACGCATACATATCTATGCATTATCATCATGTAATTGCATACAACCATAATTTCAATTCGGTATCCACGTACCAACAACTTTAACATCAAAGTTTTCAAGTTAGAAATAGATCTCATAATACCCCATAATTCAATTAACATTACCCATTCATAGAATTATCATTTACATAATAGATTGCATCATATCCAACATCATTCAAATAACATTTAAACCTTCATATGATTCACATTCACACAGTATATCGCATCATATCCATCATCATCAATAACATTTAAACATTCATAGAATTTACATTCACATAGTAGATCACATCATATCCATCATCATCAATAACATTTAAACATTCATAAAGGTTCATACGTCTTAAAAGTTCAAGTGTCTCATTTAATAGTTTCATTGTGAAAAGAAAATAAAGGTGTTTAAGCCTCAGGTAATCCTAGCTATCTAAGTCAAAATGTGGCATTACATACTCCCAACCTTCGAGAAAAAAAAGTGAGGGATAATCTCGTCGTAATGTCTCGGCATCCTCCCAAGTAGCAAATCCTGTACTAAACTTGTCCCACTAGACCTTAACTTGGTCTACCAGACGGTTCCTGAGCTGTCGGACTCTACAGTCCAATATGCGTAACGGTTCTACCGTGAGGTTTCCCGCATCCGATACTTGCAATTCCTTCCAATTTAGTTTATGTGATTCATCAACAACATAATGACGTGGAACATATACATGAAAAACATTATGAGTTTTATGCAAGTGGGGTGGAAGTACGAGACGATAGGAAATGGGTCCAATTTTCTCTTGGATTTTGAACGGTCCTATAAATCGAGGTGACAACTTTGTCCCCTTTCCGAACCAAATGGTACTCTTATTAGGTTTGATACGAATGAAAACCTGTTGATCCGGATTATTTTCGGCACGAAATGAGAGCGGAGATATAATAAAGAAATGCACAGAGATATCACAGATATTCAAATAATATAACAGAAATGTATCAGATATGCAACCATAAACACAGATATAAAGTAATACACGATTTCTATTAATGAAATAAATGTACAGAGACTGTAAAATACAGAGTGAAAGACTCGCTAGAATGGTGGCAGCTTATCTATGAGAAGAGATGTGACGGCTACTCGCATTCGCAAGAAGATGATTACAATGAGGCTCGGAAGGCCTTTTTACAATAGACAGGAATGCCAAAAGTCCTAGACATCCAAAAACCTAACCCTAGGAGATGAAGCGCCAAAAGTCATGTGGGCCCCGTTTGGGTAAGTTAGTACATCAACTTCCCGGGGTCGTAACTTTTGCATACGATCTCCGTTTTAGGCGTGTGATAGCTCGTTGGAAAGGTATCGTCGAGGATATTCATTTTGGGGGCTCAATCATGCCTTCGACTATCATTGAGAACCTCGATCTTGAAAAACCTTCATTTAGGCCCTCAAAATGGCCCCGGAAGTTAAAACCTACTAAAAATAGTAAATTTCCAAAATTGCCAGAAAGCCATTTTGAGCCATTTGGAAAAGGTGGGTGGCCATCGATATCCACCTGGATCACCTGTTCTCCCACTTTATAACTTCGGTCAGTCCTGTGTGCATCCACATAACTTTTCTATCTATCTTGTGCTTCCTTTAGTCTCTGCCTAATCTGAATCACCTGTTCCTCCATCTCTTGAATCAACTCTGGCCCAATTGTTACTCGGTCTTCTAACCTCTCCCAAATCAATGACGTTCTGCATGGCCTTCCATACAGAGCTTCGTAGGGTGGCATTTTGATGGAGCTATGAAAACTGTTATTGTAGGCGAACTCTACCAAAGGTAGGTACTTCTCCCAATGGGTTTGATTATCCATAACATACATCCTAAGCATGTTTTCCATAACCTGATTTACTCTCTCAGTTTTTCCATCAGTTTATGGATGATAAGAAGTGCTTAAGTTCAACTGAGTCCCCAATGATGACTGCAAACTTGTCCAAAACCTAGAAGTGAATCCGGAGTCCCTATCTGAAATGATCTTCTTAGGTATCCCATGCAAACGGATGACCTCACTTACAAACATGCACGCCACATCAGTGACAACATAAGTGTCTCTTACCGAAATAAAATGAGCACTCTTGGTCAACTTATCAACTATCACAAGGATGGCATTGTGTCTATGAGATGTGAGTGGCAACCCCACAACAAAATCCATGGAAATGACTTCCCACTTGGACATAGGAACATCCTGTGGTTGTAGGAGGCCTGCTGGGTGATGGTGGTCGACTTTCACTTGTTGACACTCTAGGCACTTGGTGACGAAATGGACTACATCATGCTTCATTCCTACCCAGAAGAATAGCTTCCTCATGTCCGCATACATTTTCTTCACACTCGGATACGCACAATAAAGTGCTCTATGGGCTTCCTTCAAGATGATGCTTCGAATATCCCCACCTTCAGGGATGTACATCCTTCCTTGATATCTCAATAGTCCGTCTGCTTCCAGACTATATCCTTCATACTTTGGATCTAATTGCCTCCCACTCTGGAGGTTTGAGGTAACCTTTAAATACCAACTGTCTCCATGGAGTTGCATCAACACACGTTCCCTCAGATTGAATTTTAAGGGTACCAAGGAGAAGACACGTGGTCTCCTACTCAAGGCATTTGCGACCACACTCTCTTTTCCCTTGATATATGAAATACAAAAATCGTACTCACTCATGAACTCACTCCATCGCCTTTGCCTGGAATTCAGATTCCATTGAGTGAAGAGGTGTTTTAAACTTTGATGGTTTGTTTTGAGCTCAAAGTTTCGCCCAACTAGGTAGTGCCTCCAAAGTTTCAGAGCTAGAATTACAGCTACCAACTCTAAATCATGAGTAGCGTAAATTTCCTCGTGTTTCTTCAACTTCCTTGATGCATAAGCTATCACTCTTCCATCCTGCATTAGCACCCCTCCCAACCCTTGATTCGAGGCATCTGTGCAGACTGTGAAGTCCTTTTCCATATCCGACACTCGTAGAATTGGTGCACTAGTTAGTAACCTTTTAAGCTCGATGAATGCACTATCACATTCTTCTATCCATTCATACCTAACCCCCTTGCACTGAAAAGTGGTGATGGGTTTCGCTATTCTAGAGAACCCTTCCACAAATATCCGATAATAACCTTCTAGCCCCATGAAGCTTCTTAGCTCATGAGCATTTTTTGGCACTGGCCATTCCAGAATGGCCTTTACGTTTTCTGGGTCCATAGATATTCCTTCACCGGAAATGATATGACCTAAATAGTGGATTTCTTTCTGGAAGAAGGAGCACTTTGAAAACTTCCCATACAATTTGTTCTCTCTAAGGCAGGACAACACCACTCGCAAGTGTTCCTCATGTTTTCTTTCATTCTTGGAATAGATGAGAATATCATCTAAAAAGACTTGTACAAAGCGGTCTAAGTACTTTCGGAATACACCATTCATAAGGCTCATGAATACTGCTGGCGTATTGGTCAATCCGAAAGGTACTACGACGAACTCGTAATGCCCAAACCAAGTTCAAAAGGCAGTTTTAGGAATATCACCTTCCTTAATCCTTAATTGGTGATACTCTGATCACAAATCAATCTTTGAGAATACCACTGCTCCTTTCATCTGATCAAAGATATCATCTATTCATGGCATTGGGTACCTAGTTTTCACTATAGCATATTTCAAGTCCCTGTAATCTATGCATAGTCGTAAGGAACCATCCTTATTATTCACAAAGATGACTGGTGCACCCCAAGGTGAGACACTGGGTCTTATTATCCCTAAGTCGAGTAGCTCTTTCAACTGCATTTGCAACTCACAAAGTTCTGGTGCTGTCATCCTATACAGAGTCTTGGAAATTGGTTTTGCACCAGGTTTTAGCTCAATAGTAAAATCAAGCTCCCTCTTAGGAGGTAACCCTAGCAACTCGCTCGAAAAAACATCTTTAAACTCTGACAATACTAGGTACTGATACAAGGAGGGTCCTTTCCTTTCACTCACTACTTCCACTACATAAAATTGACACCCTTGCCTCATGCACCGTTTAACCTTCATAGTTGAGATAAAGCGTAGAGACACCTTTCTCCGTACACCGTGGATCTCTACTGGCCTTCCTTCATCGTCAACACAAAGCATCCTTTTTGTGAAACAGTCTACCATAGCTCGATGAGCTTCTAACCAGTCCATTCCAATGATTAGGTCATACGTCCCGAGAGCAGTGACGTATACCTTCAACCTGGTAGTACACACTCCCAGGTCTACTAGACAATTATCAACACTAGGTCCTACAACTTGTTTTCCCCCCGAAGCCATCTCGACTTGTTTAAATTCATCGTGCTCGTAGGCTGCCAACCCACTCTTTTCTAATGCAGATGGTGAAATGAAACTATCTGTAGCACGAGAATCGAATAAAATTTTAACATTGATATGATTTAGCATACCTGACGATTCCACCACCGTGGATTGATGTTCTGCCTGACGATTATTTGCTACATAAATCTAGTGGCTACCACTTTCTCTTCCCATCGGGGCCTTTCCTTCTCTATGCAAAAATCTTGCTTGCAACTCTGGGCAGTCATGCTAGCAATGGGGTCCTCCACATCCCCAATATGTAACCCAAGATTGAACTTGCGTACTGCTCTGTGACGGTCTCTGAAATGAGATCCTTCCCTTGGAACCCCTGCCCCTACTAGCTGCTCCCTGAGATGGTCATGGACCTGCCTGCGTTGTTGGTGATGAACGGGATGCTGCACTTGCTGCCATTGAAATACTCCTGGCGACTGTCCTTGGTGCGACTCTATTACCATATGGAGGTGGCCTTGAGCTGCCTCCCTTGGAAAATGTCCTAGGGTCCTTCCCCATGAATCCAGGACGATGCAGAAAGGTCGACCTCATTCCTCCATTTAAGTTCATGTGTTCCTCAGCATAACGTGCATTTTCTACTGCTTCCACTATCGAATATGGTTTCCACATCCACACCATGGCCCTTATCTTAGGGTTTAACCCATAGACAAAGCATTCTGCTTGCCATTGATCGTTATCCATGTATGAAACATATTTGACCAATTCCATAAACCTGATCTCATATTATTCTACAGTCCCGTTTCCCTGTACTAGAGCATAAAATGCTCCCACCTATTGTTCCTCATAGTAAGCTGGTAGATATTTCCTTCTGAACCTCTCCTCAAAAAGTTCCCAAGAGACAGTGTCTAGGGTAAGGTGAAATTGCCTCTCCAAGTTTCCCTACCAGTTCAGGGCACTGTCTCTCAACTGAAAAATTGTTATCTTCACCTTTGATGTGGAGGCATAGTCTCTTAAGGTGAAACACCTTGTCATGCCTTCCAACCATGCCTCTGCACGTTCACTGGCATGACCCCCGACAAACTCTGGAAGTTTGATCTTCTGCAGTTCTCTAGTGATGTCTTCGGGTGGAGGCCCTCCCCCTAAATCCCTTGATGCTTCAGAATTACCCATTCCAGATGGTGGGGATCCACTTCGATCCCTGCTGGCTGATGCCCCTTTAAAGTCTCATTTATGGCCTCCAAAGAGCACAAAAGGAGAGCTAGTTTAGGCAATGGTGGTGGCAGTGTTGGCAGTCTCTGCGTCGATGCCCCTCTACCTCGATTTCCTTGAGTCCTAACCATCCTGTAATTGAATTTGCATCAACCAAGAGTTTGTCAGGGAGAGTCTAAGGCAATTCACATTTGTGCAACTTAAACTTGAAAACAAGGTTAGGCGTAAATTTTTTCTTACTTGTCTGTAAACATACGTTACTCTCTTTAGGGGAAGTGGCTAGGTCAGGTTCGAAAGCCTCTAAGCTCGATCTTTTTTCCTAAGGAAACTATTGACTCTCTAGCATGTGATCAACACATTTAACCTATCATTACTATCATGGCACAGTTGTGTACGATCTTTGGTGAAAGCTCTATACTCGGTGGATAGGTCGCCGATTCAAAACTCGTTCGCGCCAACAAAAATTTAATCAATAAAATATGGAAGCTTTAATGTGGCGGAATGGTATTCAGGCCTTTGAGAAAGCGCTGCGCTTGGTGAAGAGGTCTCCGGTTCGAGTCCTTCTAACTCCAACAATTTATTTAATCAATAAAAAATTAAATTTTATTAGTAACATAATGTTATGTTAATTATTAAATATGTTAATGCAAATTACACATTTAATTAATTAATCCTTTAAATCACTAGTTAATTAGTTACTAATTAATTAATTACTATTATCAATGCTTTGAAATAAATTAAAAATTGAAATTAGTTAAATTTAAAATTAAAATTGAAATTATTCATTTAAAATTTAAATTTAAAATATCAAAAAAAAAAGTTTTGAATAATTAAAACCCAAAGGGTTTAAAATAAAATTAAAATAATTAAAAATTAATAAAAATAAATAAATAAATAAATAAATAAAATAATAATGATAATAAAATAAAAATTAAAAATAAAAAAAAATCGAATAACCCTGGGGCATCGTGGGACCTCGCATGAGGCCCACATGCCCTTCTTTCCTACGCTCAGTTCCCCAAACCCCCAAACCCTAACTCTACATGTCTCACTATCCTCAAACCCTACACATCTCTCTATTCTGCAAAGGCGGTCGGGCCTCCAAAGTTTCATTTTCATTTTTTTTTGTCATCTGCTCAGTAGAGGGAAGGCGTACTAGCTGTGTGGGTTTGGCCACACAGTCCTTTGGCTTTGTGGGCTGGGCCCTTGCATGTTTTAATGGTAACCTGTGTTAATTTTAGGTTTTCATTTACTAAACTGCATTATTTTGCAGGTGTTGACTGTGGGTGGTGAGGAAAGCGTCAGTTTCAGAGAGAAAAAGAAAGAAACCCTTTAGATCTGAAAATTCGTGCAGGGACAACTCCTTCACGACATAGATTTAGTCATTCTTTGGAGAATTTATAAACTTAGCCGCAAGCCTTATTTTCAAGCAATTTTATAAACGCGTTGAGCACAGTTAGCTCCCCTTGTGAGCTCTAATGGTGGGCTTAGGTACTGGTCATCGGTGACCAACTCTAACTCTTAAGTGATATGATTTGTATTCTTGCGATTATCGTGTATCATGACTTCCGTTTATATCATTTGCTTGGTATTTGCACAGCCTTTCGACAACTAACATGACCGATTTTTTTTTATATTTTTCTGTTGCATTCAGTGTAGTGAATGTAATATTCTTAATTGTGAGGAGACCCATTTAGAAGTTTACGACACTCAATAATCTTAACAGGGTGCAGTTTTGAATCCCTCCGCTTGTAGAGGAGGTGAATGCTGACTTCCAGGGTAAATCCGACCGCTCTTTTCTTCTTTGAATTATCATTGCTTCCATTTTGCGCATTATTTCCAGTGCAAAGGAAAGGCTCCCATGTGGGTTTGTCCTCCGCGTGGCGCTTAGTTGTGTGTTGACGTGTGGTTGTGTTATTGTTTCGTACTTATGTGTTGTGTTGGCCAACAACTCGTGGAATTGGATGCTTAGTTTAATCCTTATTGAATCCTGGCCTTCATCTCTGATCTCTTTGCTGTAGTGGAGTCGTCTAAGGATCCCATTGCCAACATATTTCAATGCTTCCCTGCATGAAACCCTAAAGCTCACTAGGGTTTATGTCCACTGTGTAGAGGCCGAATTTCCATTGAGGTGCTTCAGAGGATAGTATCGTTGAACTTGAGAGTGCATAGAAAATGAAAATGATGGAACTGATGAGCTGCATCAACAATCTAATCTAAATCTCATTTAGGCATGCAGGTGCTCTGTATTTTTTTTTTGTTTTGCTGGAATAGTATATTTTTTTTTGTGTTTCCTGAGGTCCTATAATCGTCGCTCAATACAATGATTTAGGGGACGCAGAGCTCCAAGCAATAGTCATTGAATGCTTGGATAGAGCCCCTTTATTCCACAACAGATTCACGCATACCACTAAAACAGGAGATACAGTTTTCTCACAGATTATGAATATGTATTTTAGGCAATAGTTGTTGGGTGTGGATTGGGAATGGGGTTTTCTGTACAGATACAGGCAATTGTTTCATTCGGTTTATGGAAACCCTCAGTGCAAAGCTATATGCCTCTTTGCGCACTCGTACTTAAATCTTGGTGCTTGGTGTAGGTTTTAATTCTTGGTCCTCGGGTTCCACATATGACTTGGAGATGGGTAGTGCAGTTGTTGGCTTGAGGGCTTCCTCGTGGCTTCTCTTTAATAGATTGGTTTGGCGCTTGGGCTCGCGGGTATGCATTGGTCTATGGGTATGCGAGTATGTAGAGTTGTGTGTTGTGTTTTGCAACTATGCCCTCCCTGTAGCTTGATGTTGGCTTCTGGACGTGTGGTGAAAATGAAACGCCCCTTGTGGGATTCTCCCTTGTGACTTGTTTCTTAGTCTTGGTGCTGGTGCGTAGTGCACCTGTGGTTGCATAGTGCATACGGATCCATGGGCTTTGGTGCTTGTGTGCTGGTTTGACCGAGTTGTTGCTTTGGCAAATAACATGTGTTGAGATTTGGAGCTTGATTGAATGATAGCTCAGACTTAGGGCTGGAGCCCAATATTTTAGTTCTATTTATTTTTTATTTTTTATTTTTTTAATATATCTATATATATATATATATATATTTATATACTGTAAATACCTTTTATTTATTTATTTTAATTAAGGTGACACACACACACACACACACACACACACACACACACACACATATATATATATATATATAGATCTGACCCGAGGGCTTCCATTGTGGGCACTTGCTCTCGACATAC
>ML780345.1:798333-828921 GCA_009831015.1 Picea engelmannii
TTACCCGCGTCCATTACCTCCTCCACCCGAATGGCGTGCTCATCCCCCTCTTCCCTTCCCTTATTCCTCCCTGCCAACTCGCGCATTCACTCCTCAACCACCCCCCCGTCCTCCATCCTTCGTTTTCATTAACCTCTATCCTCTCGGGATTTCTGGGCTTTTCACCCTGCATACGCCACCCTTGGCAGCATACGCCATCCCTGTTATCTCATTTTTTATTCACCTCATAAATTTATGTCATAATTCATTAAATGAATTCTTCAGTTTGAATATTACTTAATTAATCACACTTATTTTCTTTAACTCATTTTTCTTTGTAATCTTTAATCATTTATTTGATTAGGCTTGTTACATTACCATTGAGCAAGTTCAAGACGAGTGTGGCAAGAGGGTGACTATTTTCTCTGAGCCCGTAGCTTGTGTCAGTTCGTTGGATTGTTTTAGTGCATGTCTCATCTTCATCCGTAGTTAGATCGCCCTTCTTAGTCTTGCATTCTAGGGGAAAGGTTACAGGGAGCTTTAGCTGGCCAACTAGCTGATGAAAATTGAAATGGTAGAGGTGTGCACTTACAGAGATATTTTGGTAGAGGTGTGCACTTACAGAGATATTTTGGTGCACCAGGCAAAGTAAGGCTAAAAAATGGTACGGTGTTGAATTTAATAAGCCAAATTTTTATCGTGAAGCATTTTGAGAGTGAATTAGTAGATTCAACCCTAGCTTATGGCTGTAATCTCATCTACTCTCTCTATGAAGAGCCCGCGAGTGGGAAACCAAGTCACGTGAGCAAAGCCAATGCCTGTCTCTAGTTTCAGGTTAGTTACTAATAGAATACATTGTAGAAAAAAAAGAGTTAGCTGCTAATAGAATACTCTATAGAAAATAAAAGCTACGCCTTAACTTAAAAAAGGCTTTGTGGATTAAGCCTGAGATATTGGGACAAAACCCTTATTCCTTATGAAATATGAATACTTTGTTGCATTTCCAAGTGTAACAAGTGTGAAGGCTTGTTTTTGTTCTGATGTGATCTGCATTACGGAAAGAGAGGGGATAGCTAATCAAGAATTCGTTCATCAGGAAGACAAGCATACCTCAACCCCATTCTTTAGCCTAAGTTTAGATCATTTGTTTGGCCCACTCACCCTCTTAGTCTCCTCCCCTTCCAGATGGATGTGAGCTTGTATTATCAATGCTCTTTATTCAGGATGATGACCAATCGGGAACAGAAGGAATAGGAGCTTCAGATGAATTTATTCCAACCGATGCAAAAAGAGAACAACTATATCTCGGTAAATATAATGGTCACCCGCAAAAAAACAATATTTGAGTCATTCTTGCCTAATCATACTATTTCGCTTTCCTTTTTGTATACACAACTTATCAAGGTGAAAGATTAATCCATCCCTTTCACTATAAAAATATACTAATCGTCGGTCATGTATACCATTTTTGAGTCGCTCATCTAAGTGAAAGAGAGAAAGATCATAGATGGCTAGCTTTCTGTAGCTTTATCTTGCCAAATCTCCATGCGAGTACAACGGTTCTAGCTATAGGAAAAAATCATATTTGCTAACAGATTCTGGCTTCCTCGACCTTTGTAAATCCAATCCCGGTCTTGTTGTAGCTTCTTTTGTGTTCTCATGTATCAAAGTGGAGATCGGTGTGGACAAAAGACATTTTCCTACCAAGTCATGTTTTTTCCTAAACTTTTTGCACCAGTGCGTAAGACTCTTTCATGTATCTACAATACTGAAGAACAACAACAGGGATCAAGACTGAGTAGTAGGGATCAAGAATGAAGAACAACAATAGGGATTGAAGGAAAGAAGAACAACATATATCTACAAGACTGAAGGAAAGAACAATAACATGTATCTACAAGATTGAAGGAAAGAACATCAACATGCATCTACAAGACTGAAGAATGGAAATAACAACAACATGTATGTACAAGATTGAAGAGCAGTAATAGGGATCGAAGGAAAGAACAACAATAGGGATCGAAGACTGAAGAACGGAAAGAACAACAACATGTATGTAGAAGACTGAAGAGCAACAATAGGGATCGAAGGAAAGAACAACAACATGGATCGAAGGAAAGGACAGGTAGAAAGATTTTGTTCCTTCATTGTTCATCCTCATACTTTAATAGTGTGAGAGATATTAATAGCGTGAGAGATATTACATGCAACTGGAAAACACAACTACAATATATATTGCATGCAACTAGACAACGCAACTATAATAGATATTGGACACGACAACAAACATAGGATAATAAAACTTACCACATGATAAACATAAGACATAAGCATTAAATGTTTATGAACTAATGCTAGCATCAGAGCTAGCATTAATCCACCTCAAGCGACGTAATAAGATATCTCTTCTATTTGCAGTAAATCTTGAAACCAAAAATTCCATTAAAATTGTCCCTTGCCTCGGTATGAAGCCAAATAAGAGGTAAATGTTTTTTATTGGGGGATATAAAGTATGTAAGTTTTTAATTGGAAGTCTTAAAGTGTTTTAAGTCCATAACTTAGGATGGTTAGCTAAACATTGTCTCGGATTGAGTGCGGGAACTAATGCATAGACAAAAACCATTTACTATAATCCCTAGCCTAAAGGCAGGGACTAATCCTTGGTATGAGGCCAAATAAGAGGTAACTGTTTTTTATGGGAGGATATAAAGTATGTAAGTTTTTAATTGGAAGATTTAAAGTGTTTTAAGTCCATAACTTAGGAGTGTGAGAACTAATGCATAGACAAAACCGTTTACTATAATCCCTAGCCTAAAGGCAGGGACTAATAAAACAAGCAATACGGTAAAGCTGGGAAACATCAAAATTAAAGGCTAAATAAAATTAATATATAAAAGAAATGAAATAAACAATAATATGTCAGTTCAAAATTAAATGTAATATCATGAAGTGGTAAATATGACATGGTATTAGTTTAATCAATTGTATAGCATTTCGTTAGTTATATGTTAAATTTGAATTTTCATATTAAATAAATTATTATATATTAAGTTTATTAAAGCTATATATAATAATGTTAGTAAATTTTCATGGATAAGATAGGCTAAATAAAATTAATATATAATAGAAATGAAATAAACAATAATATGTCCATTCAAAATTAAATGTAATATCATGAAGTGGTAAATATGACATGGTATTAGTTTAATCAATTGTATAGCATTTCGTTAGTTATATGTTAAATTTGAATTTTCATATTAAATAAATTATTATATATTAAGTTTATTAAAGCTATATATATAATAATGTTAGTAAATTTTCATGGATAAGATGTGTGTGAGTTTTTGAAAAATCTAACATTTCTAATGGATACTTCATCTATTATCTCTCTTCTATCTTTAATTATAAGAGTATCTTTTTCTTATGAGTTATATATATCAAGTTTATTAAAGTTATATATAACAAATTTGGAATCTCTTTTCCATCTCTAGTTGTAAGAGTACCTTCTTTCATTTTGTGTAATGATGAGTTTTCCTTAATTTTAAGGATGATATTGTAGGAAATGTTTCCTAATTGATCACATATATATTGTAAGAATAATTTTATATGGAATGTAATATCATGAAGTGGCAAATATGACATGGTATTAGTTTAATCAATTGTATAGTATAGCATTTCGTTAGTCATATGTTAAATTTGAATTTGAATTTTTGTTAGTTCAAAATTAAATGTAATATTATGAAGTGGTAAATATGACATGGTATTAGTTTAATCAAATTGCATAGCATTTCTTTAGTTATATGTTAAATTTGAATTTTCATATTAAATCGATTATTATATATTAAGTTTATTAAAGTTATATATAATAATGTTAGTAAATTTTTTTTGGATAAGAACTGTGTATAGGTTTTGAAACATCTAACATTTCTAATGGATACTCTACTTATTATTTCTTTTCTACCTTTAGTTATAAGAGTATCTTCTTCTTATGAGAGATATATATCAAGCTTATTAAAGTTATATACAAATTTGAAATCTCTCTTCCATCTTTAATTGTGAGAGTACCTTTTTTCATTTTGTGTAATGATGAGTTTTCCTTAATTTTAAGGATGATATTGTAGGAAATGTTTCCTAATTGGTCACATATATATTGTAAGAATAATTTTATATGGATAATAATTGTGAAATAATGAAGGTTTATGATGCATAATCACGAAAAAAAAAATCGTGGATGCAAATGTTGACATTATGTTCCAAGTCCAAGAGTTTATATAACTCTATAAAGAAAACAAGATTTAGAAAAGGTTTTAGCGGGGACCCTTTTACCTTAACTGCTTTAGCATAGGTTTTTAGTGGAGATGGTGGGTCGATGTTTTTGTGAAACAAATGCTTTAGTGTGCCATAATCATATATGTGCATTGTTTCATGATATATAACGATACATTACTATGTTAAAATAAAAAGTGTGTAAAGGAAAAATGAATTTGGTGCTCCACAAGCTTATACTTGCACTAGTGTGCTATATGAAACTATGCATCAAGACATCAAAAAACATTGCACATTGTAGCTAGGGTAAAATAAAAATAAATAAAAATTGAATGATCAATTTCTCATTTTATGTGGTGTACTTAACCCAAAAACTTCAGAATCGTCACATAAAATATAGTGAAAAACCCAAGAACACAAGAGAAAAGAGAGATAAACCCTAAGAAGGATCTCTTTGATAATAAAAAATAGAGAGCTATGTTCACTTGCCTAAGGGGGAAACCTCCAAGAGAAATGCTCCAAATATAATAACAATTCTTGACAAAACATTACATAACCTTTTACTCAATATATAGATATCCATAAAGAATATTAGCTTCCTATGAGCCCCTTATAATGAGGGTCGACCAACTAATTTGTGCCTTATTAATAAAACTAACACTTTTTACAATGAGTAACTATTAACTAATTATAGTCAAATCCTATCAGTGTGATCGATTTCGAAGGGCCTTGTTCTGCATGGCGACCCAGGTTAGAAACTCGCTACTATTGAGAAGATACACCTAAAAATAAAACCATGCTAAGGGTTGGTGTGGCCCATGTGCCAAGTGTGATCGCCTAGTGATTTGACGACTTAGATTCCCTTGGGTCACAGTTTCTAAGCCACATGCTAGTCCCACAAGTCACAGACACACTAGCAAACAAAAAAAACTATTAACTAACTATTTAATGGGCCTTGTTCAAGGAAGGTGGCCTCATACATTAATAAAGTATCTAAATAAGGGGGTTAGGGTAGGACCCTAACATGTCTCCCCCCCCCGCCCCCCTTCGAAAGCAGTGTTGTCCTCAAGGATGAAGGTGAGGAAATTGTTGGAGAATCACTGCCAGTTCCCATGTGGCATCTTCTGGTTGCATATATTTCCACTGGATAAATACTTCCTTGATCATGCATTGGTGCAACCATTACTCTTTGGTATCCAATACTGCTTCTGGTTGGAGCCAAATGGAACCTCCTCCATCAAGTTCTAGTAGGTTGGTCTCCACTTTTCAATTTGATCCCACAACCTTCTTCAAACATGACACATGAATGACTAGATGAATCTTGGAGTGGGTTGGGAGAGCTAGCGTGTAGGTGACTTGACCAATGCTTTGTATGATCTAATAGGGACCATAAAACTCGGGAGTTAGGTTTTGGGAAACTTTATCTTTGAGTGATTTATGTTTAAAAGGTTGTAGGTGAAGAAACACTTGATCCCTTTCATTAAAAGAATGTTCATATTTATGTCGATCAACTTTTTGTTTCATTTGATTTTGTACCATAACCAAGTTGGCCTTCAGGATACATATAATTTCTTCTCTACTAGGAAGCATTTTATTTATTGCATGAACCTTGGAGATGCCTAATACATATGATGCCACTGATAGAGGGTTTTGGCCATAAACAACTTCATATGGTGTCATCTTGATAGCTCCATGATAAGTGGTGTTGTACCACTATTAGTTAAGGAGAGTCCATTGTGCCCATTGGTGTGGCTTTTTGGAAGCAAAACATCTCAAATAGGTTTCTAAGAACTTGTTGACCAATTTTGTTTGACCATTGGTTTGATGATGATATGAAGTGCTCATATTCAATTATGTACCTCGAAGTTTAAATAGATATTGCCAAAATTTTCTAGTGAATGTGGGGTCCCAATCCGAGATGATGGAAGTGGGCATACCATGTAGCTTAAAGATATAATCCATGAAGGCTTGGATCACTAAAGGAGGAGTGAAATGATGAGCTAGGGAAAAAAAATGAGCAGTTTTTGAAAAATGGTCATCAACCACCATGATAATTGATTTGTTTCCTTCTTTTCAAAGTCCCACGACAAAATCCATTGAAATTCCTATCCAAATCTTTGTTAGTATTGATAGTGTTTGCAATGTCCTTGGTATCTTCACTATCTCTCCCTTGCTTATTTGGTAAGCATCATAGGATACTACTAAGTATTGGATATATGTTTTCATGTTGTCCCAAAAGAATGAATGCTTAGTTCTTTCATAGGTTTTATGAAATCTAGAGTGACTTGCTATTGGTGATGAATGCATCTCCTCTAAGACTCATTATTTTAGAGATGAATATTTTTCCAGAAAAATGCACTCTTTATACCACAATGTATCATGTTTCCATGTATAAATTTTAGGTGGGTTGAGATTTGCTTGAAGTTGTTGGATGAAATATATTAAAGTATTTTTCATTATCCATTCTCTATAGGCCTCCTCGATCCATCCTGGAATTGGTAATGACAAGGAAAGGAGTGACCCATCCTCCTTGAATTATTTGGAGAAATCATCAGCCAAAACATTCTCTTTACCCTTATTAAATATGATGATCCAGGTGGATATCGGTGGCCCACCTATTCCAACTGGCTCAAAATAGTTTTCTGGTAACTTACTATTTTTAGCAGTTTTTCGGTTCCTAAACTTCTGGGGCTATTTTGAAGGCCTAAATGAAGTTTTTTTGGGGATCGAGCACCTCAATGATAGCCAAAGGCTTTGATTGAGCCCCAAAAATGAATCTCCTTGACGATACCTTTCCAATGAGCTATCATGCACCCAAGTGGATATTGTATGCCAAAGTTATGCCCCCGGGAAGTTGGTACACCAAACTACCCAAAATAGGGTCCACAAAAATGTTGGATTTTCATCTTCTAGGGTTAGGGTTTTGGATTTTCTTTATGATAAAAAAGGCCTTTGGAACCTCATTGTAACATTGATATTCTTGTGAATGCAAGTATTTGTCACATCTCTTCTCATAGATAAGTTGCCACCATTCTAGTGAGTCTTTCACTCTATATTTCTACAAATTTTTACATTTCGTTCATTAATAGAAACTGTGTATTACTGTATACCTATGCCTCTTGTTATATTTCCGATATATCTCTATAATATTATTTTCACTCTTGCAATATATATGTATATTTCTGTGTTATATCTCCGCTCTCATTTCGTGCCAAAAATAATGAGGTCAGAGTATAGAAAGTTGGGTCTCAAGCTTGTCTCTCTTAAGGAAAATCTCTCTTGCACGCCCAAGAAACCATCCATGGAAGAAGAAAAGAAAAAAATGGAGCAGAAGATTCTATCAATTTGTTACTTGAGCAAGCTCTCATGCAACAGAGGGACAAAATGATGGAGAATTTTTCCCACATCCTTCAATGCCTGCCGATAGTAGCAGGTACATATTCATCAGGCAACCACTTTGAAAGCACCTCTCCTTTCAAGGTACATGTTAATTTTGATATTCCTGTATTTGAAGGTCAGATAGATGTGGATGCCCTAGAAAAATGGTTAAATATGCTAGAAGGTTATTTCTCTGTTCAATATATTTTCAATAGGGAAAAGATCACCTTCGCGATCCTTAATGCTCTTCCCCATGTCAAACATTGGTGGAAAACTTACTGGGTGCAAATTTTCACAGAGGAGTCTGGAATATATGGGGTCGAGTCCACTTGGGATTTTTTTGTGGATGCGGTCAAGGAACAATATTACCTTGTTGGAAACTATGAATACCAGTACATGAGATGGACCATGATGTGTCAAGAGAGGGGCCAAATAGTGTCAGATTTCATGAATACCTTCCATACCTTGCGCACCAAGATGGGTATCAAAGACTTCGAGCACCATTTGGTTCTAAAATACCGTGGAGCTCTACATAGATACATCCAAATAGAAATGGATTTTCTGGACATCTCATAACTGGGTGCTACTTATCGATATGTTGTTAAAATCGAGCAGAAATTTAAGAACCAGAACAAACAAGATTTTGGGTTTGCAAATTTGCAACAACCAAAGCATGATAAATACGGTCCAAACAAACAGCTTCCTGAAAACCCGTCTAAGCCACATAAGGGTAACAAAAAGATGAAGAAGGACATTGGAAAATGGTGTGATTTCCACAAAATCCCCTGGAACAACACCGATGAATTTCATTCAAATTAGTCATTGGTGGGTGAGATCAAATACAAGGAGTCAAAGAACCCTAATTCATAATCTGATTCAAAAAATATTAGTAGAAGATAGATCATCGATGTAGACCCCACTGCTATTGTCACAACCACAACAATTCAACCAGAAGAACCAACAGATCCTGAAGAGGGGGAGCTCCTTTTTCATTCACAGATGTGGGTGAAGGGCACCCCGTTGCATTTTATTGTTGATAGTGGAAGCCAAGATAACCCCATATCAACATAGATCATCAAATAGTAGGGATTGTCGACAACACGACACCCGCAACCATACAACATCGGGTGGCTTCGCCAGGGATGAGATCTCCATGTAATCCAGTAGTGTCGATTTTCATATGACATCCAACCCTTCAAATATGATGTATTATGTGATGTTTCCCCATTGGATGTCTATGATGTTCTTTCGGGCCAACCATATATGTCAAAGCTCCATGCTATTTATGAGTCTCGACCCTATAGTGTCATTGTTACTCTGGGGGGTCATCTCTACAGGATACCAGAGGTAGTTCCAGCTACTGTCCCACCTAAACAATGCCACAAGGTGGTATCTCATACTACAAAATCTAGCTTCTTTGCAATCTATTCAAAAGGTGAACAAAAGGACATTGCAACCACTACATCCTTGGCCCAAGCACCTTCTATCCAACAGAAGTAGGTCGAAAATATTGCAGCAAAGTGAAAAGATTTCTTTTGCACACTGTCATCTCATGTAGCTTGAATGGTTGAACAAATTCAACACCGCCAATAATAGTTTCATGACAGCCCTCAACAAGCTAAGCAACACAACTTCTCTAGGAGGGAAAGTAGCTCATCAAGATGCAGATTCAACAAATGTTTTTCCCTCTCCCCTGAGGACTCAACGTAATGGATACCATTTATTTCTAAGGAGGGAATACTAATCTAGGTGGATATCGGTGGAAACCCACATATTCCAACTGGCTCAAAACAATTTTCTAGTAACTTATTATTTTTAGCAATTTTTTGGTTCCTAAACTTTTGGGGCCATTTTGAATGCGTAAATGAAGTTTTTTCGAGATTGAACACCTCAATGATGGACAAAGGCTCTGATTGAAACCTCAAAATGAACCTCCTTGACGATACCTTTCCAATGAGCTATCATTTCCCCCAAACAGAGATGACATGCCAAAGTTACTCCCCCAAGAAGTTGATACACCAAACTACCCAAAATGGGGTCCACAAAACTGTTGGTTTTTCATGTTCCGGGGTTAGGGTTTTGGATTTTATTTATGATAAAAAATGCCTTTGGAGCCTCATTTTAACATTGATCTTCTTGTGAATGCAAGTAGCCATCACATCTCTTATCAGAGATAAGTTGCCACCATTCTAGTGAGTCTTTCACTCTGTATTTCTATAGTTTTGTACATTTCACTCATTAATAGAAATTGTGTATTATTGTATATATGTGCCTCTTGTTATATTTCCGATATATCTCTATAATACTATTGTCTCTCTTGAAATATATCTGTATATTTCTATTTTATATCTCCTCTCTCATTTCATGTTGAAAATAATCTGGATCATATGATCTCATAATTATACCCCAACATCTTGGTGATTCATTTGTATTGCATTGTTGAAGACAATTGTTGTTCAAGGAATTAATTCAGACTATGATGGTCAGTCTTGATCTGAAAATGCCTCCCTATGAGATATGGGCAACAAGTCTCCACTGCATGAATAATAGCCATCATTTCCTTCTCATGTGTGAATTTTCCCAAGTTGTAGTCACACAATTGTTTATCGGTGAATGCCAAAGGGCATCCTTCTTGCACCAATACTAATTTGAGACCTCTACTTGAAGAATCAAATAGAATTTATTTTATTCAACTTGGGAAATGCTAATATTGGATTAGTGTACATGAAATCCTTTAAATAAGTAAAGGCCCATGCTGCTACCTCACTCCAAACAAAGGCATTCTTTTTAAGGAGTGAAGTTAGGGGAGAATCAATTTTTCCATAATTTTTCACAAATTTCCTATAATATGTATATTGTTTTGGGATGGGAAAGATCTTGCATCACCACAAATTTCTTGGGATCAACTCATACTTCCTCTTAAATTACAATGTGACCCAAATATTCAACCTCGGGAGCCCCAAAAGCACATTTGGAGCGCTTAAAAAATAATTGGTTATCTCTCAAGAGTTGCAATGCCTTATCAACATGATCTATGTGTGATTCCCATTATTTATTTTAGATCAAGGTATGATTGAATATGACCAGCACAAAATTGCATAAGAAGCATTTGAAAATCTTGTTCATGAAGTTGTGGAAAGTGGATGCATCATCACAATTGTCAAAAGGCATCACTAGAATCTCATAATGACCTTCATGTGTTCTGACTACTATGTTTGGAATTTTTTCCTCTTTCATATTGATTTGGTGGTATCTTAAATGTAAATCAATCTTAGTGAAGAACTTTTCTCCATGAAGCTCATCAAGGAGATCATCAAATGGGATGTGAAATTTGTCCTTGATCGTCAACTTATTGAGAGCCTGAAAGTCAGTACACATGCACCAAGTGCCTTCCTTGTTTAATACCATGACTACTGGTGATGATGATCTAAGAGGATATCGGTGGCCACCCATCTTTTCCAACTGGCTCAAAATAGTTTTTTGGCAACTTACTATTTTTAGCAGTTTTTCAGTTCCTGAACTTCTAGGGCCATTTTGAGGGCCTAAACGACGCTTTTTCTCTATCAGGCACCTCAATGATAGCTAAAGTCTTTTATTGATCCCCCTAAATGAAGCCCCTTGTGAATACCTTTCCAATGAGCTATCGTGCACTCAAAACGAAGATCGTATGCAAAAGTTACGACCCCGTGAAGTTGATGTACTAACTTACCCCAACGGGGCCCACATGACTTTTGGCACTTCATCTCCTAGGGTTAGGTTTTTGGATGTCTAGGATTTTGGCATTATTTTATATTGTAAAAATTCCTTCAAATCCTTATTGTACTCATATTCTTGCGAATGAGCGTAGCCGTCACATCTCTTCTCAGGGATAAGATTCCACCATTCTAGCAAGCTTATTTCAGTCTGCATTTTACAGTTTTAAGCGCATTTCCTATTTAATAGAAGCCAAGTTTTAATGTATTTCTATTATTTTTCACTGTGTCTCTATGTTAATATTATAAATTTGTGGTTTCATTTTGTTCTACCCATAAATTCGGATTAGTGGTATCAGAGAGGTCTGCTCCTTGTCATTTTTTTAATGCATGTCCCCGATGCGGTCATGGTATAGAGAGTTGGGTCTCGAGCTTGTTTCTCTTGAGGACAAATTCTCTCACACGCCCAAGAAACTGTCCATGGCAGGAGAAAATAAATACGATGAGACATGAGATCCTTTCAAAATGTTTCTCAAGGAATCCCTTGAGAGAAAGAGGAACGAGATGATGGAAAACTTTGCACAAATCCTTCAACGACTACCGACAAGCAATGCATCCACCTCAAGTGGAGGCACCACCCCCTTCAAGTTACAAATCAATTTTGATTTTCCTATATTTGAAATTCAAATAAATGTCGATGCCTTAGATAAATGGTTATACGTTCTAGAAGGGTATTTTTCTATCCACAACTTTTCCAATAGAGAAAATATTACATTTGCACTCCTCAAGGCCATCCCCCATGTCAAATATTGGTGGGACAATTTCTGTGAGAAAAAGGAAATAGAGGGATCCACATTATTTGTAGTTGCACCCACTTGGGGTTCCTTCAGGGATTCTATTAAGGAACAATACTACCCTTTTGGAAACTATGACAAATTATATACAAGATGGATCACACTACAGCAAGAAAGAGACCAAACAGTGCCAGAGTCCACAAATTTCTTCCATACCTTGCGCACCAAATTGGGTATCAAATATTCTGAGCAACATATGGTGCTCAAGTACTGTGTTAGTCTACATAGATACATCCATACAGAAATGGAGTCTTTCGACATCTCATCCTTGGGTGAGGCCCATCGATATGCCGTCAAAATCGAGCATAAGTTGACACAAAAGACACAATCATTTGGGTCTAGGAACCCCTCACAACATAATCAAGGAAAGGGCAGTCCCAACCTGTAGAACAAAGGATAGACAAAATGTGGGCAACCTCATGACAACCGGTCGAATCCATAAGCAAAGAAGGACAATGTGAAGACAAAGAAAGATACCAAGAAGTGGTGCGGCTTCCATAAGAGCCCCTAGCATAACACTGTTGATTGTTGCTCAAAGAAGTTATTGGTAGCTGAGGTAAAATCCTATGAATCAGATGCAGGTTTTGACTCTGAGTCAGAACCAGAATAGGGGAGACAAATCATTGACGCGGAACCTAGTGCCATCATTACTACCACCAAGATCCAACTTGGTGAACCTGATGGGCTAGAGGAAGGTGAATGCCTCTTTCATTAACATATGTGGGTAAAAAACACTCCGCGACACTTGATCATTGATAGCGGTAGCCAGAAGAACCTCATCTCAGTAGAGGTCATCAAGCGTCTATCCTTTCCAATGATGCCACACTCACATACCTACACCATCGGATGGCTCTGTCAAGGAAGTGATATTCACGTCAGCCAACAGTGTCGCCTATTGTACGACATCAAGCCATTTAAGGATGAGGTATTGTTTGATGTTTCTTCCCTTGAAGTTTGTGATGTTCTTTTGGGCCAACCTTATTTATGGAAACACCATGTTTTATATGAGTCTAGGCCTCGCAGTGTTACTATTAATTTGAAAAGGAAATTGTACAGGATACCCAAGGCAGTCCCACCTAGTGTTATTTCCTTGATCTCTGCCAAGCAATGCATGAAGGTCATTTCTCAGACTGAGAAGTTTGTCTTCTTCGTGATTCTCTCTCAGAGTGAGTGAAAGGTTGCAGCCACATCCATGGCCTCTGTGGCTAACCTCTCCACGTAGCACAATAAAGTGGATAAGTTTGTGGAAGAATATAAAAACATATTCTCATCACCTACTAGGGTACCTCTACACTGTTAGGTCAAGCATCCAATCGATCCGATCCCCGCCGTACTACTACCCAATGGGCCAGTCTATCATCGCTATCTTTTATAAAATGAGGAGATCAAGCGTCATATCCAAGAACTACTCCATAAGGGGCAAATCCAACCCAACTCATCAGCTTGTGGAAGCCCAATCGTGCTGGTGCAGAAGAAATAAAGGACTTGGTGGCTCTGCATTGATTATCGGTCCTTAAATAAAATCATAGTCAGGAACCAATAGCCAATTCCCTGAATCAATGATCTCCTTGATCAGCTCAAGGGGGACAAATACTTCAGTAAGATTGATCTGAAGTATGGCTACCATCAGGTCCCAATAAAACCAATAGATGTATGGAAAATTGCCTTCAAGTCAAAAGAAGGTCTTTTTGAATGGATGGTCATGCCCTTTGGTTTAAAAAATTCCCCAACAAATTTCATGAGAATGATGGATGATATCTTGCGGCCTTTCACTAATTATTTTGTGGTGGTGTATCTGGATGACATCCTCATCTACAACAAGACTTGGGTAGAACATGCAGCATATTCAGTAGGTTCTACACACTCCGCGTCAACACAAGCTATATTCCAACTTGGAAAAATGCTCCTTTGTCATGGACAGGGTCGAGTACATAGGCTACATTTTTGATGCATAGGGTGTGCATGTTGATCCAACCAAGATCCAAGCATAGAATATTTTAGGGGAAAAATTTCACCGATGGGAGAGATTAGAAGGCTTAGAATTTTGGGTGGGCGAATTAGTTTCATAGAGGGATTCGAGGGATTTTATTATAAATAGCCCCAATTTAAAAAAAAAAAATTGCATCTAAAACCCCCCGCCCACGGTTATTTGGGAGAAGAAAGTAGAGAAATCCATTTCGCCTTGTAAAATTCGAACTAGATATTTCCGTTCGCTACCATTTTCTGTTATTGACAATTATTAAGAGTTATTGCGCTCCAATTTCCTATAAAATTTGAACTAGATATTTCCATTCACACCCATTTTCTATAATTGACAATTGTTAGGAGGTATTTCTCCCCAATTTCCTGTTAATGGCCATTATTCAAAGGTATTTATCCCCAATTGCATGCAAATTATTAAGTAATAGACATGGATCTGTTTGCTTGCATGACATCAAACCATTGGACACTTGATCTACACAGGTCCGGGTATCTAGTAACTGTCTTTTGAACCCATGTTTTTTTTTAATGCATTTTTTGGGTTAAATATCTGCTACAATGCCTACAACCGAATTGGGTTGAATTGAGATAGCAAGAAACTCAAATTGAATTGTCTAGTTTTCAAACTTATTGATTTCAGGAATGTTATAATTTTGTTAAGAAAATATGTGAAGGGATTAATTTGATCAAAACCCTTATAATTGGAACAATGAATACAAAGGGAGTTATTTGCAATCTTGGTAGTTGGGAATGTTAAAACGATGGGGATTTTTGAGAATTGCTTCACATGTTCCATCATAATTGTAGCATTGTGACCTTAAAACTTTAGGATGGGGTTGATCCAATGATTCCCAACAAGTAGTAGATTTGGATATCCTAGAATGCCATTGAATTCTAAGGGATCATAAAACTGATGAGATTTTTTTTAAGTAATAGGTACCTCAAAACCTGATGCTTCCTCCTCATTAAACTCATCTTCATAATTTACTTGCTTTCTTTATGCATTCCCATGATCTCATTCTTCTATTGTATTATTTCTTTAAAAATATAATTCATACTATCACCAATATTTAAAGAAACAAAAAATTAGGATTTTTTCTTGGCCTTTCTCTTCTTCATTGTTTAATTTAATATACGTAGCACCTTGAGGAAGATATGAGATGAGATGATTTCCTTTGCATCACTGAGCCACATGTTTCTCTAAACCAATGTTTAAATTTAGAATCAACTTCATAATCATATCCATAATTAGCATAACTAGTGGGAACAAAAGATGTATAATTTACCAATTTAGTGTTGTTCTTTTGCTGCATGCAGATTTTACCTTCAACACCTTGATTTCCTAGAGGAAAAGAACATTTTGATAAAAACTAATGAAGCATGCTCCAAATATATCTTAGAAGACCTTTTCTCATTGTTGGATGTATCATAACCAAAGGCTTTACCCTCCTGCCATCCACCCTCACAATCTACCTGCTCGTCAACAACATGACTATCATTAATATGTGACCAACATTAGACTTAGGGTTGTCCATATTTTTTGCAATAGCTATAATCATTGTGAAAAATAAAATCATCGTGTATTAATGAAAATTGGCTTAAGCTTTACATCATCAAACAAAAAATTAAGGAATGTATTCTTGAAACATCCATATATCCCACATATATTCTACTTATTAATTAGAAAAAAACTATCATCAAACCATAAATACTATTTCCATCATTGAAAATAAGATAAGTTATTTGCTGACCCAAGAATAGTTCATTTAAGTTAACACCACATATTTGGTGGGGGATATCCCCCACTTTTGATGTCCTCCATCTGCACCACACCAAGTTGACTTGAAGAAACAACATGAGAAATGATGAGCATATGAGATATTATGTTCCATCAAGGAACTAAAAGTGAGATTTTGGAGCCTAAAGTCCCTAGAATCCATTCAATTATGAGTCTTGAATCCCACAACACACCAAGTTGACTTGAACATCTGTTTTGAAAGAAAATATTGAGAAATTATCAACATATGAAATAATCTATTCTGGAAAGGGCCTAAAAGTGAGATTTTGGAGCCTGAAGTCCCTTGAATTCATTAAATGACTAGTCTTGAATCCTAAATGACACACAATTTTTCCATATTTTTTCCTAAAGTCAATTTTGAAAGGTTTAAAACTGCATGCAACTCAATCCAGTTGTTTGTTCCATGGCCTAAGGATAGTTTGAAATAAAAATAATTTCCATTAGAAAAATAAAAGACACCTCTAGCTCCACATGGTATTGGGTTTCCTTGGTTAACACCATCAAAACATCCCCATGAATAAAACTTGTCTTGGAGGATTTCAAATTATGGGAGCCCTATGAACAAAACGTTGCTTTAAATCCTGATAGATGTATTTGATTCTATGGAATATTTCCCTAGGAAAAATGAATTTGCCCTGAAACAAAATAATTTACATTTCAAGAAATCTACAATGCCTAAGAAACAATACATGGGAGAGATTTTCAATACACTGCAACATGATCATTCAACTAGTTCTTTAATTAGTCAACCAAAGAATTACCATTGGACCACTGCCCAAATCCTCCAATTAAGCACAATATCTCCTTCCATAATTCTTTAGCACAGGGATAGTGCAATATTAATAAGTATGTGTTGGATAGTCTCTTCATCCATTATCCATAAATAACAAAATCATGAACCATGCCATGCTCTCTTTTAAAAATTATCCCAATTTAGAATTTTGTTGCTCAAATCCAACCAAAGAATAATCCTAGATTTCATTGGAACTTTTAACATCAAAATTGGTTTCCACCACTAGCATTCATTATGATCCCCATCAAGAAACACAATTTTGTACCCAAACCAGTAGAGTACTATCTATTTGGGCTCCAGTTCCATACCAAATAATCATCCTCCTCTCTAAGGTAACTATAGTTTTCCAAAAACTTTCATATAATTGAATTCCATTAGGTGGTCTCCTCCCACTCCAAACCTAAATCCCTAGCTGACTTCCAACCATGATGCTACAATGTTCCTTTCCCAAATCTATTGCATCAACAAAAAAATAAATATTTTTATGGATTTTATTTTGTCTAATATATACAAAAAGAATATGCTTGTTGTCACACCCTATCTAGGGGTCAACCCATATGATGGGAAGGAAAGTGTTATTCTCCTATGATCTGCACAAATGCTAATGATGTATGTTTTTTCAATGACACACATACATTTAGTGTGCATTATTTTTCTTGGTGGATGCAACATGATGTGTGTTCATGGGCTAATTGAAGTAATCCATAGCATCATTATAAGGATGTTTTAGGCCTCTTTCATGCGACAAGTGGGATGTGATTAGAAATCCATAAATACTCTGGTTATTGAACTATTGTAGAATTTTGAGCAAGAGCACATACAATTGGTGGTAGTTACAAATTGACAACAGACTTGTTGACAGACATTATTTTTATACTTTAGTACAATTTGAAAAAGTGCCCAACATGATGTGAAAGTTAAAGTGTATTTTGTTTCCATGATTTTTAGAAGTTTGTTCCAAGTATACTTAAACAAAATATAAATTAGGAAAGTCTTGCTGGTTGTGATAAATAGGCTTTATTTTCATTTCTAATTGATTTAGAGGCACCACCCAAAAGTAATTTCATTTCCCAAAATGATAGTTACTTGATGGGTAGGGGTACCCATCAAATGTAATCCTTGAGTCCATCGGTCAATTAGATCACCAACTCAACAAACCCACTGATAGTTTTTGGAACATTACAATAGTTAATAATGATCTTTTACAATAGAGAGTGTGTAGTTTTCATGTAATAATAACAGTAGTACACATTGGAAAAATTTCGGCGTTCTATTTGCGACGTTATGGACAAAATTGGTCATACTGTCGAAAAATAGAGGAAATTTTAAATTTTTTTCTCCATATTTCCCGATAATGTCACTCTTGCGACGTACTACAAAAACTTGTCACTCTTGTGATGAAGGTAGGAGAATGTCACTCTTCTGATGACTTTGCATTTTCGTCTCTCTTACGACGTTGGTGAAATATTTGTTGCACTTGCGATATTATGGAAACTAGGTTTTCCCCATCCCAATGATCACCTAGTATTTGACCAAGTCAACTTTGACTTGGCCAACGATCATTGGAATTGCGACATTATAAAATCTATAAATATGTTTCATTTTACGGATGTTGCGATAATTTTTCTATAATAACAACAGTTCAAAAATGGTATAAGCCGATCTTCTTGGCAAACAAAAAAACATGTATTGTTTTCAATATATATCTATGGGGAAGAATGTCAGAAAACATTAGAGGTGGGAAAAAAATTAAATATGGTGAAAAGGGTGAGGGTAAATGTTATTGCCCTTGAAAAAATTGTTGTACTAGACGTCCTGAAATATTTTTAATAGCAACAACTAAAAACAATTGTAGAAAATATGGGCACATGGATGAGGGATAAAATGAATATCATCCCATGGTAATTAGCTATATATACATTCATTGTATATTTTAATATTTATTGTATTCTCAAGATTTTATATTGTTTTATACATGCACTATTGTTTCATGATTCTTTTTAATTATAAAGTTAGATTTCCCCCCTAACTTTATGCACAAAGCACCAAGTAGTAGCGGAAATGATGTTGTACAAGATGAAGAACTTGAAGCAGATAATGAAGATCAATTTAATAATCCCATGGAAGTAGATGAAAATAATAACATAGTTCAAGATGATGGGACAAATCAAATATCCAAGACTTATTCGGTCATCCAGAAGAGGATCATGGGGACAATAGTTATGGTATTTATGACGAACCTCTGATTGAAAAGGAAAATATATGATTTTATAAAGGGTCAAGAGAAAAATTCCTCTCCACTACATTGCTGCTAGTGAACTTAAAGGTTACGAATCATTTGTCGAACACTTGTATAACACATATCCTAAGGTATCTAACATGTTTCATCACATCTACATAAATGTTGACTTTTCCCCATTTTTTTAGTGTTAATTAATGTGTAAAATAAAAATGCAATATTTACAATTACTATTCTTTACATTAACTATTTATTTTTTATGTTTTAGATTGTTAGGTGAATTTTTGTTACCCTCGTCAAATATTTTACCTCACACATATCAATATTTACATGCCATTATGAAAACCATTGGAATGGAGTATAAAAGTATAGATGCATGTCTTGATGATCATATTATATATTATGGACAACATACGTCGAAAACATAATGCCCGACATGTGGTATCAGTAGATATCGAACCGATCAAGTAACAAAAATGGTCCCTCGAAAGGTTCTCCGACATATTGCCATAATTCCACGTTTGCAATGATTGTTCAGGTGCCAAAGCATAGAACGGTTTATGGATTACCATGCACAGAAGAGAATTGAAGATGGCGTTCTTCGAATTTCTATAGATGGTTATGCATTTAAGGAAATTGATGCAAAATGGCTAGAATTTAAAGATGAACCTTGTAATGTTAGGCTTTCATTGGCAACTAACGGTGTTAATCCATTTGGAGAGATTTGGTCTGTTTACTCAGTGTGTCCTATTTTTGTTATCAACAATAACATTCCTCCTTGGATGTCAATAAAGAGGAAGCACATAATGTTGACAATGATTATTCCAGGTATTTGTTTACATTAATTTTTCGAATTTAAATTTTTCATTTTTCTCTTTTTTTGCATTACATCTTTTATTTATTTATTTACGTATATATACATACCATGGTAGTAATTTTGTGTAATTTCAAACAATTAGGTAAGTATCGAGTTAAATATATGAATGTGTATATCGAGCCTCTTATCGATGAGCTACTAAAGTTATGGGAGGGCATCATTATGTATGACATCTGTAAACCAATTGGGAAGAAGAGATTTCAATGCCGTGGAATAATTTTATGGACAATTCATGATGCCCCGGGACTAACACATTTTTGTGGTATGTAACGTTCCATATTGCATGCTTGAATAGTATATAATTAATTGAATATATCATGCATGTTGTTTAAATAATCATTTCATATATTAATAATTCACATTAATTCATCTGTTGCAGGTATTCAAACAAAGGGTAAATTTGCATGTCCCGTTTGTGGTCCTAAGATGAAATATTGTTGGTAAAAAAGTTTAGGAAAGGAGGTGTTTGATGAGTATAGACACTTCCTCTCTAAGAACCATAAGTATCATACTACTGAAAAATATATTTTCAATGGGATACAAGAGACTGGACTAAAACCACAAAGAATGACACCTCGCCTATGGAAGTTGGCATATGACATAATTAATCCTCGAGGTACGCATTTTGTTTATGTATCATAAATGGAATCATGTCTTGAAGTTTTATTTTAATTATTCATTTTGTTTTACTGCATTTGATAAATAGTGTTCTGATTTTTTATGCTTCATCAATGTCGTCATCGTGAAGGTAGTAATAATGGGCTTCCACGAGGAATGAAATGTTATCCCACTCAAATCATGAGGTTTCCTTACTATAAGGACCTAAAAATAGTTCATTTATTTTATACAATGCATATTGGGAAGAATGTGACAGGGACATTATGGTGAATCATAGATGGTAGGAGGGATAAAGAAAAAATTGTCAAAAATTGTAATGAAATCCGGGAAGCCAATCACGCAATGCAAAGTATGATCCGATCAAATAACGATGGAGACCGAAATAATCTTCCATGGTTATTAACAGAGCAGCAAAGCAATGGTGTAAAAGAGGTCATTCAAAAAATTAAATTTCCCACAGGTTTTTGTTCAAACAGAAAGAATATCTTAAAGAAGAAAGTTCAATTCGGTGGGGTAAAAACACATGATAGGCATACCTTCATTAAGGTAATTAATCATTTTAATATTCATATTTATATATTGGTCATATACATTTTTTTAGATTTTTATTTTTTTGTCTAGTTTTGAACAAGTAACGATTCATTTTTATTGTTACAGTATGTTCTACCTCTATCTCTCCCAAACGACTTTGACAACAACGTCAAACAAGTTATATATGATCTTGGAAAATACATGAGGTAAGTAGCTGCAAAATATGTGCAAAAAAAAAAATCAATTTTTTGTTGTACTTAATGACATGTGTTTTACTTGTATTGTAATATGTATTATGTTTCATTGAAACATGTTATTTTATTGCGTCATGATCTGTAGATGGTTTTCACTGAAAGAAATCCATGAAGATGATATGAAGTATTGGAAGAGAGAAATTCCTCAGCTAATGTGTGAAATGAAGAAGCATCTACCTCCATCATTTTTCAATGCACAAGAACACTACCTCATACCCCAAGTTGAGGATATTTAAATGTGTGTACCTGTACACACAACGTCAATGTGGATGGTGGAGATGCACTTGAAATCATTGAAGGCTTTGGTTAGACAAAGAGGACGTCCTGAGGGTTTTGTGGTGGAGGGATATATGGTATATGAATCCATGATGTATATTAGTCATTATCTTCCTAAATTAGCAGCACAAGCTATGCATGCAGTGGATTTCATTTGGAATGTGAACTCCATCAAACAATTTGAAAGGGAGCAGTTGTTGGGGAAAGGTACAATGAAGAAAGTGAGAGGTAATTAAATTGTGGATATTTTTAATAAATATAATTTATTTATTTTTTTGTGTATATGATCATACTCATTTAATATTTATTCTTTCATCATTTATTAATATTTACCATGGTTATAACTAATATTTAATATTGATGAATTGTGATTTTTTGATTGTTCAGTTGTTCAAGATTGGGATGCACTACATTTATACGTTGCAAACAATCTTGACTGGATGAAGGTATGGATTGATAGATGTAAAGACCATCATGGAGGTAGGTTATCATGGAAATAACTGTCTGAATTGGTTAGAGAAGCTCGTTGTAATGGAGATTCCGATGTTACGTAGAGGGAAATAGATTTAGCATATTGTTTGAAAGATGGAAAGGAAAGCAAATTCACCCATTTTATTCAGTTATTTTATATTATATTAATGTGACTTAGGTGTGTTTTTTTCATATTATACTTTACAATTTATATAAATTTGTTTATTATTAATTGACAATGCATATTTTACATGTCTGGCATATTGCAGTTGAAACACCACAAGACTATGTGGTGCAATGGTCATAAATTTCGCATCAAACAGTTGGATGAAACCAGATTTTTTTCTGATAGTGGTATAAATGAAGTATTCCAGGTCACTAATGTTTCCTCTAGGACTGACAGATGTCCTCGAGAATCTGAAAATAGACACTATGGGTTTTTGAATGATATAATTGAGTGTGACTTTAATTCCTTCAAATCAGTTTTGTTCGATGTCAAATGGTATAGGTTATGGATGCATGAACATTATGAGGAAATAACCGTTATTCAGCATGCCAACAGATTTCAGATGATTCAAACAACAATTTTTGAGAAAGAAAATGACCGCTATGTTTTTCCAAGTCAATGTGAACAAGTCTTTTCCTCAAAGGTTCCAGGTAAGAGGGATTGGTCATTTGTTGTTAGATATGATCCAAGAGGAAGGCCAATTAATTATATTGTAGATGAAGAAGATGATATTGAAGAAGAAGATGATGTATATCTAGAGGAGGAAGAATATGGGTTGACATATCAAAAAGATGGAGAAGATGAACCAGGTGTAGGAGACAATGCGCTAGTTATTGATGATGATATTGATGAAGATATGCTCGAAAATGACATTGATGATGATGATGATATCAACAATCCTTTCAACATTTTTTCTGAACCAGATTTTGATACATATGTCGATTTGGATGATCAAGAAGAAGATATTGAAGAAGGATGATACAAATGTTGTGTTGGTCGATGAGGTACGTAACTAGATATTTTAATTTGTATGAATTATTCTCTTTAAATAATTTTTTATGTGGGTTAATTACATGTTTTTAATTTTTATTTAATTTTTGTTTTGGTAGTTTCTATGCATGATTACTGGTGGGTGTTCTATATGCACTAAAAACACACTAAAAACCCTCAATTAAATTGTCAATCCGGGGTAAGTAAACTTCGATTTGTAGCAATATATATGCCAAGGTAGAAGGGATGGTAGCAGTATAGTTTAACTAAGGAAGTGACTATGTAAGGGCTAATCTATTCAATCAAAGCTATCTAATGATCAAACCCTACTAAGGAATTCAAACTATTTACCCTAAGTAACCTTTGGACCAAGGATCGATGAATAGTTCTAGGAAAGCAAATGAAAACCCTACTTAAAGCAAAATAGTTCATTCATAACAATAAGCAAAAGAAAACTATTCATCTAATAAGAAAATATCAACAACAAACTATTTGTAATTAACCCACTTAAATTCAATAAGAAACTATCCTATCAAAGCAAGAAAATAAACAAGCAACTACACTATCAAAGCAAGAATAGACAAGTAAGAAACTAACCTATTAAAGCAAGTAAACAACTAACTAACCTAGGATCACCTCTACAACAAGTAAACTAATTAAGACTACTCAATAAGCAACTAACTAAGATAGGAGACAAGTGAACTCTATTCTTAATTTAAATTTCACAACTATTTCTAATTTACAAAAGGAAATCTACTAAATTGAAAGCAAGAGGAATTAACAACTAATATTTAATCTATGATAAGAAAACTACTCTTTAATATACCAAGGCAAGAAGACTATCTATCCTACAACAACAAGAAAACTATCTTCCGATCTATGAAAGAAAGAAACTAGCTTCTAATCTATGAAAGCAAGAAAAACTCAAATATAGTGTTGATGGTTATGTCTCCGGTGTCTTATGATATCACGATGGCACTTGACAATGAACGATAATTCAAGAGGGATAAAATCGATATTGACTTCAATAGAAAAGTGAAAAGTGTGAATTAGACAATCTAGTGAGAACTTATCCATTATGGGAACAACATCAATTACCTTGCATATCCATGTGACTATTACTCATGCATTAATCAACAACAGTTATAAAGAGATTATGCTATGAAATTCAATTGCATTTTATGCTAATGAAGCAAATTCATACTATACTAAATTCAATCATTAAATACAAATTGAAATTGAAACCTAAATATAAGAAAGAAATTGCATGAAGTAAGCTAATTTAATAATTCAAATTGCAAAAAGAAGAAATACTCATAAACATAAATTAAACATTATTTTAGCATATGACAAGAAAGAAAATAAGAAACAAAATGACGAATTAAATAAATAAAGTTAAATTGCAACTGAATCGGCAAATTAAAATTGAAAACTAAAGGCTAATGACTATGCATCCACCGAACCCTATCAAAGAAAGCATGAATTAAAAATTATGTTTTAAAACTCTGTTTTTATCATCTATTTCAGCATAAAAGAAAACTTAATTTATCATCTAGCTACACACAGGGTTAGTATCTAAGCTTGGAAGCTTGCTTCTACTAACTACAAAGTCATTGCATATTAACAAGATCCTTCATATTAACCTACAAAACTAAATTAAACCAATTAAATCATAAACAACAATTTATATAATAAAGAAGCAAAATAACAATTCATATACAAAAAATGAAATAAAAAGACATCTATGCTACTCAATCCACAAACAAACTCATAGAATATTTACCCAGACTGCTGGTGCCACCCCCAACAAGTCATGGTTACTCTTCAAATGCGAAGCACAAGCTTCAGTGACAGGAATTCACCATTAAAACTGAAAACACAGGGTTTACACAGTCTTGGCAAAATAACAATAGCAAAACGGAGCTAAAAATTGTCTTTCTCTCTAACTCTCTATTTCTGAACTTCTTAACTATTGTCTGACCACTGAGGTGGTATTTATAAGCTTTACAAACTGAGAGGTCAACCACTGGAGGGTCGATCCTCTTCTAAAAATAGTAAATTGCATTTAAGATGCCCTAACTACCGAAATGAGGCGAGCTAATAATCGCCCAACATAACAACCCAAATCGAGTTGTTAAGAGTTTAGTAGCTAGAGGCCATGAGCATGAGAAAAACCCATGTCTCTGATTCACCCATCATTGGTCGCCAATACCATAACCGCCAAATCGCCCATCGTTTTTGTGCAGGGCGAAGTGCTGGATGGAGTACCAGACTAAGTGTCGGATGGAGTACCGGAAGAAAAAACAAGCTGTGATTTTTCCCTGTGACATACAAAACATGAATTAGTCTGTTGGGATCATAAAAACATACTGATTTAAACTCAATATCATTGCAAAACATGAATTATTCATACCTGGTGTGGATCATAGCATTTTGACACAAAATCTCTTCAAAAACTTCTTCAAAACATGAAAATGCATATACACATTCGGAAAAAATGATCTAATTAACATCATAAAATTGGTCATATAACGGGCCAAAAATTACACCCACACCTAAGATTTTGTAGGTCCCACTGCAAACAAAAATAAATTGCTCTTCATGACTAAACTTGCGAAGGAGGGGGTGGATTAGCTTTAGAAGCTTCTCCCTCTTGCCCGAGGTATTTTGTCTTGGTCCTTTTGTGATGTTTCAATTGCATCAAAAGACTATTATTGGTGGTAGTCATATCATCAACCAAACACTGTAGAGAATTCATCTTGGCTTGTAGGACAACGTTATCATGGCGTAAATGATGACTCAGTGTTTCATGCTATCTAAGTTTGAACTGGAGGGTTTGGAGTTTTGGGAGGCTTCTGATAACATGTGAGGAAGCCTTGACGTGTATATTATACCCTTGATCCTTTAAACCATGCAAAACAACAATTTTACCTCTGCAAAATTAGTTCCAAAAGTGATTTCCCAGAAGCGCAACAATTCTGGCTTGGCAAACTTGTGAAAAATAGGTATCAAAGTGACACCTGTAAATACAAGACAATAACTCTTGTATATAAAATGAGAGAGGTTTTTTTTTTGAATATTTCCTTGATAAAAACTTCTCGTTGTTTTCAAAAATTCACTTCCAGTTGTTAGGAAAACATGAAAAACAAAGTGTTTTATTTTCTTAAAAACTAGGCCTCTAAGGGAATTGAATATATCCCAAACCATAATGTATATTCAAAAACTAAGAGAGGTTATTTTTTTTGAATATGTCCTTGATAAAAAAATCTCTTTGTTTTCAAAAATTCACTTCTATTTTTTAGGAAAACACGAAAATAAAACATGACTAAAATAGGAAAAACAGAGTGTTTTATTTTCTGAAAAACTAGGCCTCTAAGAGAATTGAATATATCTCAAACCATAACATATATTAAAAACCTGAGAGAGGTTATTGTTTTTGGGTATTTTATGAACACAAAAATCCTCCAGGTTTCAAAAATAATTTCCCATTTGTTCATAATCCAAGCTTTAAGTTGGTTACTCAAAAATTACAGAAGTACAACGTGCTCTCAACAAAAACGTAGTATGGCCTTTGATAGGGTTTTTGGAGGCCTTCCTAGAGGAGTTTTGGGATTAAAGTGGTATGGTTGAAAATTTTATGATGTATTATACACAATGGAACCATCAAGCACTGCAAATGCCTTCTCCAAACCTCTTAAAAACTGACTTGAAGTCAAGCTGTCCAAATGTGCAGAAACCCTCCTATAGAAACTGTATTTGGGGAATTTATCTCAACTAATAACACCTGTGCATAAAATGAATGAGGTTTTTGTTTCTTGGTCTATTATTAACAAAAACCTCTTTCACGTTTGTCAAATTCATCTTCCTTAATTCATAAACCAATTTTGAAGTACAACTTTGACCAAGACAATCATTTGAAAATTTATGACAAGGAATGATGATATGACCATGATGAAAATTTATGACCTTGGATGAGTGGAGGGAGTAGTAATGACACCTAGACACACCAATGACCATTTTACAACCAAGAGATTTCAAATTTTATTTGATAATTTTATTTTGAAAATATAACAATTTGACCTAATAACCCTATCAATCACATGAAAGAATAAATTTGATCACTGGTGACTGACAGAACTGACAGATACTAACAAAAGGATTGGTTTGTACTTGTAGGCATGGTGAACAAGAGAATTTTTATTTCCTTTCATTGATCTGTAACAATTCAAACAACTATTCCTCTTTTCATAAGCTTGTAATACAGATGGAAGTAAGTATTTAGCAGTTGTTATTGCTCTGTATTTGTCACAAAGAGTAGTTAAGTATAAAAAATGCATAGCAAGCTTATAACACACACAATGATGTCAATGGTATATAATTTAGCATACCAATACAAACAACTGCTAATATAATATCCTAAGGCGTTGTAAAAAGACAATATGACAAAATTTGACAGAAATCCTACTTCCTCTTCTCATGGGTTTGCTATACAAATGGGCAGTGCTTAGCATTTTTTAGCTTAGGATACTCCCCCCCAAACTGAAGATATGGCACGTTCTCATGCCATGAATTAGAAATAGGCTTCTTGGTCTTTTTTCTCGATGAGGTTGTAGGGGTATCAACAAGTTTCTTGGATTTTTGTTTCAGTAAAGGAATAACTTGAGCATGAGGGTTTGGGTGGAGTAACAGTCCCTAGATCAAGTGTCTTCTTTCTAGTCTTGATTGTAAGATGAGGGTTTGCAAATTGGTAAATGAACTTATCCCACATTTTCCCCTATTTTTCCAAATCGGCTAAGACAAGTAGTTTGATAAGGCCATGGTGAAATAGGATGTTATGGGGATTAGTTACATTCTTCCTCACTTGGGAAGACATATTCTCAAGACTCTTTAAGAAGTAAAAGGGAAAATTCAATGGATTATTGAACTGAAAGTGAGCTAATAATCGAAAGTGACAGGATTTAAAGATGGGATATCTATCTTCACATGTAATCAATCTGGTGATGACTATGAGAGGGTTGATTAGCTCCTCTTTTATCCACTCCTTGGAGTATCCCTTAGCTCCAGAGATGTTCTGAAATTTGGTTTTGAAAACCCTATTATAGCTTGCTCTTGGAAACTAGTGGTGTTTAAATCGGCGGTCTCCAACTCTTGGGATCTTTGTGGCTGAGGCAATTGATTCCTCAGAGACCACGAACATAGTGAATAGGAGTAGAGGTAGGCTAAGAGTGTTCCATTATTATATGGTTTTCCATCGTTCTTAGACAATCCATTCCTCTATCCCGCATTCTATAAGGCATGCAATCATAATTCTGTAATGAACAATTTGTAATGAAAAGAAACCAGTTAAGTGGTCTATTAAGGAAATGTACAACAATTTATAACACACAAGGAATTAACATTTCAAAAATAAAATAACTGTTGATATAATAGCCCGTATTATGAAAACAACACACACAAATTTTTACAAAGATTTACTTCTTCTAGGCAATGTTATTATTTGTCAACTCATGAACCCCTCCCCCACACCTAAGTATTGTGACACCTCACGATAAAAAATATAGGAAACCAGTCAGTTCTCCCAATAGCCGAAGATTTACAGAGCTTGTTAAGTGTAGAGATAAATTTCATAGATTGGTCTGGTGAGACGGTTAAAAGATGGCCCCACCTATAGGATAAGAGATCCTATATATAGATAAGAAGAGTTAGGCAAGAGAGTTTCAAGATAGTCTCCGAGTTAGTTCCCAATGGCAAGTTTATGAGTTCATTAACCTTAGCTTAACCATACATACTTCATGTCACCTTTGTCTACAAGTAATGTCGTACATCAGGACACACTAGTACATATTGTAAAAATTCCGACGTTCTATTTGCAACGTTATGGACAAAATTGTCCATATTGTCGCAAAATAGAGGAAATTAAAAGAAAAAAAATTCATCTTGCTCGATAACATCAATCTTGCCATGTTGACGTCTCTCTTTCCACGTTGACGTCTCTCTTGCCACGTTGTCGTCGCTCTTGCCACGTTTTCCACCTAGTTGTCTCTATTGACACGTTTATGACATAAACGTCTCTCTTGCCACGTTTGTGAAGATTGTTGTCGCAATTGCGACGTTGTGGAAACTAGGTTTTCCCCCTCCAACGACCACCTTAGTATGTTGACCAAGTCAAAATACTAACGGTCACTTAGGTTTATATAACATCGGAATTGCGACGTGATAAAAATCTATAAATATGTTGCATTTGATGGATGTTGCGACAAGTTTGCTATAACAATGACACTTCAAAAAGGGTTTGCGGGTCTTCTCGGTGAACAAAAAATAGGTATTTGTTTCAGTATAAGTCTGTGGGGAAGAATGTAAAAAAAAATTAGAGTTGGGAAAATAATTAAAGAGGGTCAAAAGGGTGACAGTAAATGTTAATGAGTGAGTCTATCCACCTCCAATTCCTTCTCCCTTAGAGCCCCGTAATACATCTCGCCAATCCCCAACAGGTAGTCCTTGTCCGTCAACAACTGTTGGTAGTCGGCCCTCATCATAGACACTCTCTCTCTAAGAGTATGAAAGTCATCCATGGAAAATCCCCCATCTGAACTACTATGTGCCAATGATGCCCTCCATCAGTAATCTGCCACCAATGCATGTGTCATCAATCATAAATATAGAAATGGACATACCTCCACCCGATGCATGATGAATAACACAAGTGATGTAGGCACTTGTCCTCACTGTCACCCATGTACTGGATGTCGACCACCCTAAAAATGACCCAAGGCCAATCTTTAGGCATACCCAACAACCAGCTCGTTTCCCGCACCACCTTTCGCACGAATGGAAAACCTCCACTGTCAACAAATAAAACACAATACATCACATTGGCTTCATGGAGCCAACAACACAATGGGACTTGAAAAATGAAAATCACAAGAAATCGCATCATCCACAAAGGATCTCAACGACTCAAAGCCAACCTATATATACTAGATCCCGCAACCATCTAAAGAGCCCACAACACAACTCATGTGTTACCAAGAATTTTCCCAAGGAATACAAATGCAAAGCCCTGCAAGGGAGCCACAACAATCACCCAAACTCCACGACAAGTGGAGAAGAGTGATATTTCAAAGCGCTTCCCAAGATGAGTTTTCACTACACTTAACACCCATGTGCTACTGAGCGACATGATAACAAGCCAAGAACCGACCAACCCTGCAAATGGCCCTGGGCCAATCTTTGAGTGGACCCGGTAGCCAACTCCTTTTTATCACCACATCACCCATGGTCCTCATTTCCTCCTCCATGTGATTTTATCATCCACAACCTAAATCTCCTAAAACTTATCTCTCTTCTCCAAAGGATTACTGAGTGCTCGAGCCTCATTGTTTGGCATTTCTTTGAAAATGCAAATATTTAAATTGTTATGTTGTTGCATGTGATCTTGAGGATTAGATATGTTTTGAGTAGATTTTAGAAGGAAATTGTGGCACCTATAGAGTGTTACTTGTGTTTATTGTGGAATGTTGGTTAAGATTGGATTTTTGGTGTATTCCTTGATAATATTTGAATTTGTTCATGAGTTGACTTTAGC
>ML780345.1:829037-839457 GCA_009831015.1 Picea engelmannii
GCTTTGATTTTATGTTTCCTAGGATTGATGTGAGATATAATGGGTGTTAAAAATCGGTATACCTTATGTATTTTTTGTGTTAAATCAAAACTTGAAAATGACTTGTTCATTAATGGTCCACAATGTTTGACAACGAGATGCGATAGGTAATAACATAGAGGGAGTAATACCACAAAACTGGATCAGATTAAACTGTAAACCATGATAATATTAAACCGTAAACCATAAGCCATGATCAGATTAAACCGTAAACCATGATCAGATTAAACCGTAAACCATATCTTGTTCATAAAACAAAGATTATTTGTATGTTTCCTATGTGGTGTCTCAAGCCCTCACACATGATGAATGAGCACCAAAGATAAATGTTATAACCTAAGGTCACCCTCCATTAATTTTATCCCTTGATTATGGCTTAGGCCACAAGAATCATCCCTAGAGCACCAAACAATCTATAAGATCCATGGTCCATAAGAGAATGTTTATTTACTAGCTGGGCAAATTATTGAAGGTAGGGGTCGAGTTCTGGGCCATTATTTATCCATTTAAAGGTTGGATGTCTCATGCAGGGTGCATAGGATTAGAGGAGGGCGCATTTGTCTCTAAGGAGGGAGCACTTGAATAGTGAAGGGCGTATTGTTGATTGTGAAGGGTTGTAGAGTGTGGCCAAAGGAGGGTGTATTGTTACAACAATGGTTGTTGAACCTTTGAAGGGATTTAATCCCTTATATCATTAAGTGTATTGGCTGCCAATTGTTTGGGGAAACCTACAGCCACTACCACAATACTCTTGTTGTTCTTCTAGCCTGTATCAAACACATGAAATATTAAAATAGAGCTACATCATTTTATGAGTAGACTGGACTGCATTTTCCCTGAGTCGAATTTGACATTGTGGGGATCCATTCCTATCCAGAAGAGGGCGACCCGAACCTATAATATGGCCAACTTGTAACAGGTCAGATTATTGCAATAAAAACCAAATGTTTGTATGCATTTTTCCTTGCTATCCTATGTGTTAAATTGTTGGTTATTTCCTTGTAAACTCTACTGAAATAGATAGTTTGAACATGAAGCTTATTGGTGGCAAGTAAACATCATTCATCCTTAAAGATACATAAGAAAACCAAAAAAATAAATCCATAAATAAACAACAACCAATATAAGTGTTACATGGAGGATTGGAGTATGCTCACAAACTATTTGACAAAAACTCTATATCAGAATTAAGCTACAACCAGCAAAGAAGGGATTTATTAGTGAGAACAAAGGATTTCCATCAACTGTTTGACAAAAGACTCAAACCAAAGGTTTTTTTAAATACTACAACAATAGAGCTTGAGCATAAGGTGTTGAGTGGCCCATGTTCCCATTATTCACCCTTTAGCCCGAGGTTCAAGGAGAAGAGCTTGGTGCATCAGAGGCATTCACCTTCATTTGAAGAGGTAGTATTCTTGTGGTCCATTCACGATGAATACCTAAAGGAGTAGAGGTATCGATGAAAGGACTAGATGAAAAGACCCCCCCACCTCTCTAGTGGGCGACCTCTTGAGTGGTTACGATGAAAACCCTTGAATACCATGGAGAGTCCAATGCAATTCTTTGAAGTGGAGAGCTCTTGGAAGTAGCATAGCAAAGTGTATTCTTTGAAGACCTTGATATTGTGACATACTTCCTTTGTTGAGATTTGTAATATTGGAGGAGAGTTTGACTTCTCTATTATGAATATTCCTACCTGAGAGGAATGCTGGAGTTGAGGGAAATTGACTTTGATCAATTTCTTAAATGATCTCCATAGAGAAAAAGAGACATTCTTGCTCAGACAATGTAGCTTAACACCTCCTTAAGGAGTCTGATGTAACCCTTGCATTTGTGAAAGGAGAGAGCTCGAGGGGAAGAATGTGCTGAATGGTCCATGTTCCCATTGAGTTTGAGATTCAAGGATAAGTGCTTGGGGTAGTAGAGGCATTGGGTATGTAATAAAATTTTGCAAAATTATGACAGGAACAAAGCTACGGAAGTGCATCGGGCTGGGTGGAATCTCACACATATTGTCCCCATCTGTAGGTTTTGTGCTCTGATCTTCGCCATGTACCCGACCTTGACACTCCCTGCAAGAGGTAACTAGCTTATATTTCACATTTTATGAATTGGGTATTGAATTCATAGGATTCTTATAACGATTCTTACCAGCACAATACGATTCTTATAAGAATCGTTATTCGTCGACCCACTTCTCCTTCACCGACTCAAAATACGACCTCATCACTCACTAACACTCAACATGGAGGTCATCATGCCATTGTACTGCAATGAGAGTGCAGAGAGGCTGGGCATAGTCGCCATGAATACGGGAAGAGGGCCATGTATTCTGTTGTAGCTCAAGTCCACTGCAATCAGCTGACTATCTGTGCCATAGTTGAGGTGGAGTTAGATTTAACTTAGAAGATGGCTGAGTTTCTTGGGCTTTAGAGTAGCTTTTGGCAAAGTTCCGATATTCATGGTAAAGGTTACATTTGAAAGGTACCTGCTCATAAGAAAGGGCCCAAAGATGACCTCAACCCTCCATGTTGAGCTGAATCGCCCATGGCAGTCACTTTTCAAAATCCATGTCCACACATATTTTGGCACATGTGAAAATAATGCCCTTAGGCTCAAAATGAGTTATATAACGACCCAATTTATTTCCAATGGCTTTGAAATGTCTTTTCCCCAGAAAATAAAGGGGAAGCACAAAAGTCTAATCCATACAGGAACTGTAGAGATCTCCATATCTGGGTTAAAGTCGAGAGTCCAGTGGAAAAGAAACATTCCCTTGGAACCCATGAAGCAGGGGCAGAATTTGAAGATCAGGTCCCGATCTTCTTTGGTTTAAAAAATAAATACATAAAAACCTTTTCCACAATAAAACACAGTAGTAGGGTCTTGCTCAATCCAATCCTTGGAAATCCATTCTAGTACAATCCTAGGATTGGGCCAAAGGCCTAAAAACTTACTGACTAAACTTCACTTTGTTAGAATGATAAAGTTCTTTTTTTCCATAGAGTGCCCCACGTCCATAATGGGGATGGAGTGAACCCTTTTGGAAAATCTGCTATGGCCAGCAAACAAGGAAGGCTTGCCCATGAAGAAGAGGCCAATGAATAGCTTCAACTAGCTCCAAATTGCACACATGGCCCACAAGAAATGATGGCATAGCTCGAAGATTGTAGGCTCAACAAGTACAAATACCGATTGCGACCATTAGTAGATCCAAAGTGAAGATCACTGTCGTCAGTTCTCCAAAAAAATGCAATGTGAACAAAATTGTTATCAAGGACTAGGGTAACGGCTAGAGAAAACCCTAGTTGCAGAGAAATGCGCCCGAGCTCCAACTCATCTCAAGTGAACTTTTGGTATGATGACATTCAAGAAAAAATGCATCACATTCTTTCACCACTAAAATATTCTTGATTTAAAATTTAAAGTTATATTTTTACCATCAAACTTTTGCATCGTATAAAAGTTCACATGGTGGAATATTGGTACCTAAGTTGCAAGCACCTAACCTCAAGGGGATCAACATAGATAAACCCATGACCTCCCCAGCTTTGGGGGAGAGATCTAAGATCTCCCATTTGACTCATGATTCCTTCAACTAATCCTTGTGACTAATAATGTATCATACTTATCATAAAGAAAAACACCTAAAACTCTCTCCAATCTCTCCGAAATAAGTTGGTTTTTATCTTGTAAAGACAACTTTAAAATATATAACCCTTAACACAATCAATTTAATTATAAGGAAAAAACTCTCAACGCATTTAATTTACAAACTTTTCCTATATAATATTTATTTTTATTAAATTAATATTCTCTATAAATTTTGTCAAATTAAAAAATATTCTATTAATGCTCATTTAAACTAATTTATTTTTTTGAACATATATAAAGTATTGATAACATGGATAAACCACAAAAAACCAACTCTAAAGCAAAGAAATCAAACTCAAATATCCATACTCCCCTCGGATTCACTTTCCATATTCCCATGACGAAACCCCATCTCACCCCCATTTAACATTTTAACACACCACTTTTTCAAAATTCAAATGACCAGAGGGAAAATGTTTCAATATTCAAAATCAAAATTTTGTAAAGGGAAAACGATTTTCAATAGCGCCACTCTCGAGAGTCGACCGAGCTGAAGTGAACGAAGGCAGAGAAAGCCAAAACCCTTCAACTTCTCACAATGGCGTCTCAGTCTTTCCTATTCGAATCGTTGCACCATGGCATATTTCAGGACAATACCGGGCGTATAGGGGTCTGATCTGAACCGCAAAGAGGCATTTTTTCCCGGATTAGGGAAGCGCTTGACTTCTGCTGTATTGCAGTGTATTGTGACACTATGCTGGTCTTCACACAAGACAGAACGCAAGAAGAGGTAAATCTTTAGCACTTGTCAATCTTTTTCCTACTGCCCAAGACTTGCACCTGTAGTACAACTCTTGTTTTAAATTAGGTTTGCGAAGATAAGAAGATTTTCGGCATTTATAATACAAAACTTCTTTTATAATTTGGTTGATGAAGATAGGGAGATGTTTAGTCCAGAATAAAAAATACTGAAATTTGTATCTCTTCTCTTAAATTTGTGTTAGCCCTTTTAGCAGAGTCACGCTACCAAATTTATAACCATGTGCCTAATTTTTTCAAACCATGGCTTTCATATAAAATGGCGAGAAGTTGTCTTTCAACGAGCACCTTGAACTGAAGCAATACCCGTCTGTCAAATTTCAATCCACAGGTTTGGCTTTCTCGGAGAAAGGATTCATTTGGTGCAGCTTGTAGGTTTCACTCTTCAAAATACTTGAAAATTAGCATAGCACGAAACTTGTGGATTCTTTTTACGTGGCACTAGGTGCTTTTATTTGAAATAAAAGGAAGGATCTTTGTGATTGTATGGGGTAAAGGCAATTTTTTTAGGTCACAATTTTAGCTGGTATACTAGATTTGGCATGTAAAACCCCTTCGTGGACACAGACTCTTACTCCTTGAGTTTTGGCCTCATGACATAGTAGTTGTAGTAGTAGGAGTCATATTAATGTGGAATGAAATCGTCAACAAGCGATATGCCATTGCCAGCTTTCCTTTAAGAGGGTATGTCAAAGACAATTAAAGCTTTTCTGGTCATGCTGATTAAAGTTGTCGAAGACGATTAAAGATTTTCTGGTCATGCTGATTTTAGCAGCCAATGTTTTCCAGGGTTTTAAAATTATTTTTTCCTGTGTCGTTTCAGATGGCGGTGGAAGAAGACAGCCTGTGTATGGTGGGAACGCAACATCAAATGGTCAGCATAAAAATGAGTATCCCAAAAATGAACAACTTGCATTCCAAAATGAAGGGAATAAATTCGACCGTGTACAGTATTTCACGGCACCTTCTTCTGCTGATGATGTCGAAAATACTATCGCTATGACTAATGCAGTGAATACATATGTTATTGAAGGAGATTCTTTAAAGGAATTAAACCAAAGCAACAATGAAGAATCTCAAGTTGATTTTGAAAATAATGTTGACCAGGAAATACCGAACCCTGCATCAGATGAGCCTGAAATCGCTAGTAATTGCACGCTTACTGAAGACAATTCATCGGTGACTACTTTATTTATTGACGAGCCTAGTAAAGTTGAGAAATCTGTAGATAGTTTCCCTACTTCTGAAGGTCTAGCACAAGCTGACACTGCAGTTTCTCAAAGTATTTTGACCGAATATAAAGAAACACATCCACAAACTCATAGATCATCTCGTGTTACTCCCGTAGGTTTAGATGAGTTTAAGAAGAAAGCTAGCAATGAAAAGGATCGGCCTACTGGTAATTAATTTGGAATCATCACCCATAGGCGTGAACCGGGAGGAAGTGAATACAATTATGCTGCTGCTTCCAAGGGAGCCAAGATTTTAGCCCACAACAAAGAAGTAAAGAGTATTCAAAGTATCCTTGACAAAGACAAGGATAAGTACCTGCGGAATCCCTGTAGTGAAGAAGAAAAAATCGTTGTTATAGAGCTTTGTGCACTGTATGTGAGGAGAATTGACTGAGGTGTGAAGGGAAATTTCGCCTCCCTGACATAGTTGGAGATTTGAAGCGAAAAAGGAGGTAGGGTTCTGTAACCTGTTTATCATCTTTACTTCGGTTATATAAGGTTCTTTTAATTGTTACTTCTGTAACCTGTTTATCATCTTTACGTCACTTATATAAGGATCTTTTACTTTGGGACCTTCATTTTATTTGTTAATTGTTACTTCTCAGTGTTGCATCCCTCTATTTGTTGATGTTATTCATAATTACTCTGGCCTTTTTGTTTTTTTATTTTTACTACGCCCCACATTTCCTCTATTCTATTGAGCTTCTAAACTCTAATAGCTGCATACATTCAGCTTTATTTCAGTTTTCTCCCATATGCCACACATGTCACATACACATCTGCAATCTATTTCAAATTGATCCTTCTTGAATCTTAATATAAATAGACTGTTGTATCATTCTTTACCTAACGGTTGCTCTGTTAAGAACTTGGAAGATATAATATTAGTAAAATTCATACCTAGAAATCTAATGTAGATCAAGGCATTCTCAATGCAATAATATCATTGAAGTTTGATATCGGTAACTGGTTACACATTGTTTCTGAATTCCTCTACATGTCTATATGCTTTTATTCATGAAAAAATTGTATTTCCATGGATAGTGTAGACTCCACAAAAATATAGAATTTTTTTTATCTCCATCTATAATGTTCTTTGAAATCTAACATGACCTCTTTTTTTTATTTATTGAAATGAGTAAAGATTTAGCCAAACCAGACAGTGAGTTAATACAATATAAAAGTTCTAAGTCCGAAGCTATGAAGTTCAAAGAAAACAAAATATGCAGTGGGTTTGTCTAAAGCCCGCCATGCTTTTACAGTCTTCCTCAAAAAAGAAATGCCCCTAGTACTATAAATTTTGATAAATTGTCCAAGTATAAGCTTAAACTTGCAAAGCATGAACCTAGATAAAAGCAGGGGAAAATATCCATTGGAAACTTTTTATTGGTTTTGAGTTTGCTCCTTTTCAACAACTTCATTAATTTCCATAGGCTTGATGACCTGGTGGACTGTATCTTCTTTAATTGCTCGTCTATTGGATATGTCATTGATGTGTTGGGGCTTTTGGCAGAACCATGAATAATTTGAACAAATATATCGTGCTTAGATACCAGCCTTAGATATACATCCTTAGCTCCAAATTAGATATTTTAGAATTCATTTCCTCCGTCTGGTTCTATGCATTGGCTGCCGTTTGGGATATGGCTGCTAGCTGGCAAGCTTGGATTCAAATTAACCTACAAAATTCAGCAATGTTACAAGCATTTCCCCCATTGCAATGCTTTCTACTCTCCATTGAAGGTAAAGACAATAGGTCAACAGATGAGTGCACCCAAACCCTGGTCATCCTTCTAAAAAGAAGCCTCAGCTAGACAACACTCAACCTCAAACCATTCCACCTCCAAAGCACCATTGCAAACCTAATCTATAGCGCCACCAAGGGAGAGAAAATGCACCTCTCTGAATGCATTAAACCTACAAAATACATTGCTACGAGGCAAACTGAAACCACATTCAAATCCCTTATCCCAAGTTGAATCTTCCCACCATTAAAGTCCCAAGCATGTTGAGAGATGGCATGGGTAGTGGGGGGATGGAGTGAGTTAAATGCCTTTGCATGGTGATGTAATTCAAAGGCCATTTGTCCACCTATTCAATGAGGGTTTCCTTAATTTAGTTGATTAGGGAAATTGTCATGGGAGATGATGCAAAAGGATTTCCCCCACATTTTGGATCGTTTGATCCTGATTCAAAAGAACACCTCTATTTTCCATGTCATGTGCTTTAGAGTTTTGATGACGAAGGACATGGTAAAACGTTGTCTGATCGAAATGGTCCATTGTGCTTTGAATTTTGTCTATCAATCTAAACAAGTTGGAATATTTTGTTGTAGACCTCTTTTTTATTTTGAAGGTGTAATCGGTTAATGATTTAGTCTTAAGATTGTGGGTGTGATTTGTCTTCCACAAGGAATGTATGAACCTTGTTATTAACTTCAACCAAGATGCATCCTAGATCCTTTTTCAATCCCCTGTCTCTCATTTTTGTTCTCACTTTTGCAACATCATCCCACCTGCCATAAGCAGCATAGATGTTTGAATGCAGTACATAATATCCAGTGTTTTCAGGCTCCAAGTCAAAAAGGTGCTTTGCCACGCGTTCCCCTAGCTCAACATTACCATGAATTCTGCAGGCACCAAGCAAGGCCCCCCACACACTAGCACAAGGTTCTATTGGCATATTTATAATGCACTCTTCTGCCTCACTCAGTCACTCAGCATGACCAAGAAGGTCAACCATGCATGCATAGTGCTCCATCTTGTGTTTTATGTAATACTTTTGATTCATGAGAAGAAAATATTGCAAGCCCTCTTCCACCATGCCTGCATGACTGCAAGCATACAAAATACAGACAAAGGTAATGTGGTTTGGTTTTATGTTTGACTTCTGCATTCGGAAAAAATAAGAGAGGGCATCTTTACCTTGCCCGTGCATTGCAAACCCAACAATCACTGTATTCCATGAGATCAGGGCTATATTAATCATTTTTTCAAACATAAGATTCGCAAGCACTGTACTCCCGCACTTGGCATACATGTCAATTAAGGAATTCCGAACAAACATATCTGATTCATATCTACTCGTGATTATGTAACCATGGAGACACTTGCCTGGTTGTAGAGCCGATAAGTGAGCACATGCAGGGAGCACATTTACAATGGTCACTGCGTCAGGTTTCATGTCTGCAGGTTGCATTTGATTAAAGAGTGCCAATGACTCATTAGCTTTCCCAATCTGGACATACCCTGCAATCATTTCACTCCAATAAATAACATTTCTCTCGGACATTTTGTCAAATAGTCAATGTGCAATCTCCGCACTTCCCCTGCATTTAGTGTACATATCTATCAGAGCTCTTCTTTGCATCTAGTGTGCTTCATTCTATGCATCTGTTATTATACTTGCATAGCGGCAGGTATACGCTACCATGCAGCCTTGTTTACTATACCGATATCTAGTTTGCATTTTTAAGTTCTTAAATTCTGTATCATATAGATTGTTCTGTATCTCTGTTTAGATTGGAATTATTGGCATTGTTTTGCTACTTCTTCCATCTTTATTTCATTGTTTGTTTCCCTTTCAAACTTAACAGATTTCTTGGATTTCAAAATAAAAGCTGTCATTTCAATCCTTGCTGCTATTGTGTTTTTGTTGTTAAACTACACCAAACTCTATAGATCACTGAAATATAGGATGTTTTGGACATAGCCTTGTATGCACCTTCCAAGCTACAGTGAGAATGTAGGTACCTTACACAAGTGCAATGCTATGTTTTATCCCTTTGCCTCGTTAAATCAAAATCTAAAATTGGGAAACTGTGAATTGAGGTCCACATCATCAATATATTCTTGATAATGATGTTGATGTTGCTAAAAACCATGAAGCTCTAGTGCTCTCAAACTTATTTCTTTTGATTAGGACATCCCATAGTATCTACATGAGACTCTCCCTCTATTTGATCTCTTTTTCTATAGTGAATTCTTATACAACCAGAACCACTGTCTGGAATACAACTTTGATAGCTCATATTCGACATTTTGATTTCATAGTCTTTTCACTACGTTGGCAGGTAATGTTCTTTGTAAATGCCTGTTTTAATGAAATTTATATTGATGATCAAATATCTCTTTGGAACAATTTTGTGGTGAGCAATTGCATTTGCCTTGAATTGATAATGTTTACATTTTTTGTTTTCAGAGATTGATATCTGTTGTGACAATCTAAATTCTCTTATTGATCTATGAATAAAGTTGCTTGTTCTAACACCATCAAATGAATCTTTATATAGGTCAACTGTGTTGGATTTGAACATATGTGTTGATTCACGACTAGCTAGGATACTGACATGCCCCATCAGATATTTTATTATACAAATTTTTACAATAGTAGAGTGGGACTTTAGAATGTCGTATGCCATGGCATTCATATTTTAAGAATAGCTCACAGGATTTCTAGTATTTTTCTGAAACGGGTTTTTGCTTGTATCCAATAGGCACTTAGCTTATGGGCCTTCTGTGATCACTTGTGGCAGTTGCTAGGGTTGTGACTTTTTTGGGAAAATAGTCTCATTTGCAATGTGTCTAGTTAGATTTTTGTCCCTATTCTTACATGTACATGGTATCAACAAAGAAATCACATTTGTTTAGCGATTGCTAATAAATTGTGCAGGGCTGATCTTTTATCAAGTATGAGTCTTGTGTAATTTCTGGAATATCAATCTAATATAATATGCA
>ML780345.1:857925-870784 GCA_009831015.1 Picea engelmannii
GATGCACTTGTTTATGGTACAGGTTGATTACAGGTTGGTGCATGGTTGATGCACTTGTTTATGGTACAGGTTGATTACAGGTTGAGGTACAGGTTGATGCATGGTTCAGATTTATTGGTATAGGTTTATAGTGGTATATCTCACAGTGATAGCATGACAGTGGTTCCATAATTCTACTTCTACTTCAGGGTGGAAGGACAGGGAAAGGACAAGTGGTTGTAGCCACCTTCTGGTTGTAGCCAGAGAACATTGGGGGGTGTAGCCTCCTTCTAGTTGTAGCCATAGAATTGGGGAGTTGGAGCTTCCCTCAGGTTGTAGCCTGAGAAACTAGGGGGTTGGATCCTCCTTTCGGTTGTAGCTGGAAAAAAAAGGAAGTTGGTGCTTCCAATGAATGTAATTCTTCAAGACATATAAGAAAAATCATTTTGTGGTTTTCTCCCGATTTTGGTTTCCACGTAAAACACTAGTATACTATGTATGTGTATGATTGTTCATTTGTTCATTGCTTATTTACTCTGTAGTTATTGGATGATAATGCTTCATTGATATAACACTTGGATTATACGGTTAAAAAGGGATTAAATTTCTCTATTATTGATTCACCCCCCCTCTCAGTAATCCAACAATTTCAACGTTGGCCCCATTCACTACTCACTATGCTGGTCGGGGCATGACATTTGTGGTGGTTGAATTGAAGCTTCTACGACATTAAATCAACTTGGTAATTCAATAATCAAACCCTCCTTAAGTATTATGTGGGGAGATCAAACATCCTTAAGTATCTTGACAGGTGTTATGAGATCCTTAAGTATTATGAAGGTTCGGTGGAATAAATTTGTGATGGGTGTATTGGAAGTTCCATGTCAAATTTCAAGATAGTTCCGACAATGATTCTATAGAAGGGAATGACGAATGATGACAATGAGAGGTGCAACATGATGAACGTTGATGCAAATCTGGACGATCTCAAAGATTATGTGGGGACATCATACATCCTTGAGTTTTGAAACCCTTCCATACTGTCAAGGCATGTTTCTAGTCTAACCATGTCAAATTTCGATGCATACATGGACATATTAAAGAAATTTCAACATTGGCCCCATTCACTACTCACTATGAAGGGTCGGTGCATGACATTTGTCATGGGTGAATTGAATATTCTGTGACATGAACTCAACTTGGTAATTCAATAATCAAACCCTCCTTAAGTATTATGCGGGGACATCAAACATCCTTAAGTATCGTGATGGGTGTTATGATATCCTTAAGTATTATGTGGGTTCGGTGGAAGAAATTTGTGATGGGTGTATTGGAAGTTCCATGTCAAATTTCAATATAGTCCTGACAATGATTCTATAGAAGGGAATGATGAATGATGAAAATGAGAGGTGCAACATGATGAATGTTGATGAAAATGTGGACGATCTCAAAGATTATGTGGGGACATCATACATCCTTGAGTCTTGAAACCCTCCCATATCGTCAAGGCATGTGTCTAGTCTAACCCTATCACATTTTGATGCATATAGGCACATATTGAAGAAATTTCAATGTTGGCCCCATTCACTGCTCACTATGTGGGGTCGGTGCATGACATTTGTGGTGGGTGAATTGAATCTTCTGCGACATCAACTCAACTAGGTAATTCAATAATCAAACCCTCCTTAAGTATTATGTAGGGAAATCAAACATCCTTAAGTATCATGGTGGGTGTTATGAGATCCTTAAGTATTATGCGGGTTCGATGAAAGAAATTTTTGATGGGTGTATTGGAAGTTCCATGTCAAATTTCAAGATAGTTCTGACAACGATTCTATAGAAGGCAATGCCGAATGATGACAATGAGAGGTGCAACATGATGAACGTTGATGAAAATGTGGACGATCTCAAAGATTATGTGGGGACATCATACATCCTTGAGTCTTGAAACCCTCCCATACCATCAAGGCATGTGTCTATTCTAACCATGTCACATTTTGATGCATACAGGCACATATTGAAGAAATTTCAATGTTGGCCCCATTCACTGCTCACCATGTGGGGTCAGTGCATGACATTTGTGGTGGGTGAATTGAAGCTTCTGCGACATCAACTCGACTGGGTAATTCAATAATCAAACCATCCTTAAGTATTATGTGGGGAAATAAAACATCCTTAAGTATCGTGGTGGGTGTTATGAGATCCTTAAGTATTATGCGGGTTCGATGGAATAAATTTGTGATGGGTGTATTGGAAGTTCCATGTCAAATTTCAAGATAGTTCTAACAACAATTCTATAGAAGGGAATGACGAATGATGACAATGAGAGGTGCAACATGATGAATTTTCATGAAAATGTGGGCGATCTCAAAGATTATGTGGGGACATCATACTCCTTGAGTCTTGAAACCCTCCCATACTGTCAAGGCATGTGTCTAGTATAACCATGTCGAATTTCTATACATACAAGAACATATTGAAGAAATTTCAATGTTGGCCCCATTCACTGCTCACTATGTGGGGTCAGTGCATGACATTTGTGGTGGGTGAATTGAAGCTTCTGTGACATCAAATTGAATTGGTAATTCAATAATGAAAACCTCCTTAAGTATTATGCAGGGACATCAAACATCCTTAAGTACTGAAACCCTCCCATACCTTCAAGGAAACTATATAGGAAAACCATGTCAAATTTCGATGCATACAAGAACAGATTGCAAAAAATTCAACGTTGGCCCCATTCACTGCTCACTGGGCGGGTTTAGTGGAAGAAATTTGTGATGGGTGTATTGGAAGGTCCATGTCAAATTTCAAGATAGTTCCGACAATGATTCTATAGAAGGGAATGACGAATGATGACGATGAGAGGTGCTTCATGAACGTTGATGAAAATGTGGATGATCTCAAAGATTATGTGGGGACATCATACATCCTTGAGTCTTGAAACCTTACCATACTATCAGGGCATGTGCCTATTATAACCATGTCAAATTTCAATGCATACAGACACATATTGAATAAATTTCAACATTGGCCCCATTCATTGCTCACTATGCGAGGTCGGTGCATGACATTTGTGGTGGGTGAATTGATGCTTCTGCGACATCAACTCGACTGGGTAATTCAATAATCAAACTCTCCTTAAGTATTATGTGGGGAAATCAAACATCCTTAAGTATCATGATGGGTGTTATGAGATCCTTAAGTATTATGCAGGTTCGGTGGAATAAAATTGTGATGGGTGTATTGGAAGTTCCATGTCAAATTTCAAGATAGTTCTGACAACGATTCTATAGAAGGGAATGAAGAATGATGACAATGAGAGATGAAACATGATGAACATTCATGAAAATGTGGATGATCTCAAATATTATGTGGGGACATCATAATCCTTGAGTCTTGAAACCCTCCCATGGCATCAAGGCATGTGTCTAGTCTAACCATGCCAAATTTCGATGCATATAGGCACATATTGAAGAAATTTCAATGTTGGCCCCATTCACTGCTCACTATGCGGGGTCGGTGCATGACATTTGTGGTTGGTGAATTGAAGCTTCTGTGACATCAAATTGAATTGGTAATTCAATAATGAAAACCTCCTTAAGTATTATGCGGGGACATCAAACATCCTTAAGTACCGAAACCCTCCCATACCTTCAAGGCAACTATATAGGAAAACCATGTCAAATTTCGATGCATACAAGAACAAATTACAAAAAATTCAATGTTGGCCCCATTCACTGCTCACTGGGCGGGTTCAGTGGAAGAAATTTGTGATGGGTATATTGGAAGGTCCATGTCAAATTTCAATATAGTTCCGACAATGATTCTATAGAAGGGAATGACGAATGATGACAATGAGAGGTGCTTCATGAACGTTGATGAAAATGTGGATGATCTCAAAGATTATGTGGGGACATCATACATCCTTGAGTATTGAAACATTACCATACTATCAGGGCATGTGCCTATTATAACCATGTCAAATTTCGATGCATACAGACACATATTGAAGAAATTTCAACGTTGGCCCCATTCATTGCTCACTATGAGAGGTCGGTGCATGACATTTGTGGTGGGTGAATTGAAGCTTCTGCGACATCAACTCGACTAGGTAATTCAATAATCAAACTCTCCTTAAGTATTATGTGGGGAAATCAAACATCCTTAAGTATCATGATTGGTGTTATGAGATCCTTAAGTATTATGTGGGTTCGGTGGAATAAAATTGTGATGGGTGTATTGGAAGTTCCATGTCAAATTTCAAGATAGTTCTAACAACGATTCTATAGAAGGGAATGAAGAATGATGACAATGAGAGATGAAACATGATGAACATTCATGAAAATGTGGATGATCTCAAATATTATGTGGGGACATCATAATCCTTGAGTCTTGAAACCCTCCCATGGTGTCAAGGCATGTGTCTAGTCTTACCATGCTAAATTTTGATGAATATAGGCACATATTGAAGAAATTTCAATGTTGGCCCCATTCACTTCTCACTATGCGGGGTCAATGCATGGCATTTGTGGTCAGTGAATTGAAGCTTCTGCGACATCAACTCAACTTGGTAATTAAATAATCAAACCCTACTTAAGTATTATGTGGGTACATCAAACATCCTTAAGTATCGAAACCCTCCCATACCTTCAAGGCAACTATCTAGTCACACCATGTCAAATTTCGACGCATACAGGAACAGATTGAAAAAATTTCAACGTTGGCCCCATTCACTGCTCACTGTGTGGGTTCGGTGGAAGAAATTTGTGATGGTTGTATTGGAAGGTCCATGTCAAATTTCAATATAGTTTCGACAATGATTCTATAGAAGGGAATGATGAATGATGACAATGAGAGTTGCTTCATGAATGTTGATGAAAATGTGGACGATCTCAAATATTATGTGGGGACATCATAAATCCTTGAGTCTTGAAACCCTACCATACTTTCAAGGCATGTGTCTATTCTAACCATGTCAAATTTCGATGCATACAGACACATATTTAACAAATTTCAACATTGGCCCCATTCACTGCTCACTATGCGGGGTCGGTGCATGACCTTTGTGGTGGGTGAATTGAAGATTCTATGACAAGTTTTCCATAATAATGATGGTTGATACGGGAATAGATTGAAAAATTTCAACGTTGTCCCCATTCACTTCTCATTGTGCAGGTTCTGTGGAAGAAATTTGTGGTGGGTGTATTGGAATGTCCATGTCAAATTTCAAGATAGTTCCGACAACGATTCTATAAAAGGGAATGACGAATGATGACAAGTTCCGACAACGATTCTATAAAAGGGAATGACGAATGATGACAATGAGTGGTTCTTCATGAACGTTGATGCAAATGTGGACGATCTCAAATACTATGTGGGGACATCATAGATCCTTGAGTCTTGAAACCCTCGCATATCATGAAGGCATGTTTCTAGTCTAACCATGTCAAATTTCGATGCATACAGGCACATATTGAAGAAATTTCAATGTTGGCCCCATTCATTGCTCACTATGCGGGGTCGGTGCATGACATTTGTGGTGGGTGAATTGAAGCTTTTGTGACATCAAATCGAATTGGTAATTCAATAATCAAACCCTCTTTAATTATTATGCAGGGAAATCAAACATCGTTAATTATCGAAACCCTCCCATACCTTCAAGGAAACTATCTAGTCTAACCATGTCAAATTTTGACGCATACGAGAACAGATTGAAAAAAATTCAACGTTGGCCCCATTCACTGATCACTGTGTGGGTTTAGTGGAGTAATTTTGTGATGGGTGTATTGGAAGGTCCATGTGAAATTTCAATATGGTTTCAACAATGATTCTATAGAAGGGAATGACAAATGATGGCAATGAGAGGTGCTTCATGAACGTTGATGAAAATGTGGACAATCTCAAATATTATGTGGGGAAATCATACATCCTTGAGTATTGAAACCATCCCATACCGTCAAGGCATGTGTCTAGTCTAACCATGACAAATTTCGATTCATACAGACACATATTGAAGAAATTTCACGTTGGCCACATTCACTACTCATTATGCGGGGTCGGTGCATGACATTTGTGGTGGGTGAATTGAATCTTCTGCCATTGGGGGGGCCTCAACAGTGACCTAGACATGGGAAACTGTGACCTGCGAATGGGGCCTGTTATCACACAGTTTGTAGCAAGGATAAAAGGCTTGAGGTTTGAAAGTCAAACTGGCGTAACAGGAACCAATCCCACCCAATGTCACCACAATGGGATGGTTCTTTCTATTCAGGGTGGTAAGGCCTAGGGGAGACATCCCCGATGACCTGGGGTTTTGAGAAGGAAAAGGATTACAGGATAAAGTAGTTATCCCCCCCTCACAAGTCACTACCGAGAAGATAGTCCGACCTAAGGCCAATAATAAAGTAAAACCCCCAAAGAGAGACACTTGCCTCGGACAAAGCAACAATAAAATGATATATGCAAGATTTGATCAATGGGTTATTAATTCATGTAAATTAATGACTATCTGATACATTTATAAGCAATTGATAATAAATATTGACGAAGTCAATGTTTATAAATAACAATGAAAATTATGTCACTTCTTTAATAATTGATGAAACAATACGACATTCAATGCAATAAATCAACACTTCATTTAATTAATGCCTTTAATCACCATTCAATTGCCTATAATGAAAACGTTTAGGTCCACAAAGGTGTAAATATCAAGAGATGACTGCAACACTTAGTTAGTAGGGTTAGCTTATAAGCTAGGGTTAGTGTGGTTAGGGTTTCATTCAATGTATTGAGAGTAGTTTTGATCAGGTTCACTTCAACGCAAGAGGTCTTTAGATCAGTTCCTTAGGGTTAAATGGATTCAATAGTGAAGGTTGCAAGAGCTAAAGGAGTCAAAGGTAAAAACAACTAAGGACTAGAGGGAGAAGCTTTGAAGTGTTGCTAAGGAAAGGCTTCAAAGTCAAAACCCTAGGGGAGAGAGGCTCACCTTGGTGTAGGAGAACTAGGCCTCGGTGCTCTCTCCTCCTTCCTTAACTCAATGGAAATCACGACTAGCTGAAGATGAAGAATAAAACCAAGACAAGAAAGTTTGCCGAAGCAAAGTGTTGCTACAGCAAGGCTCTATCAACAAACCCTAGAAAAATCGACCCAAAGTGTAGAAAACCTAGGCTTAAGGTGTCTCCTTCTTCTCAACTTATAGATAGTATGACTAGCAATAAATGAAGAGAGAAAGAGAGTGTAGCAATAGCTAGGTTCTCTCCTTATTCAATCAATGTCTAAAAACTTTCTCTTAATGGGGACATGAGACAAGGACCTACTTGTGTGCTTGTCACCTAGGGTTTTATTCAGCAAAATTATAAACATATGCAAGAAATGAAACTACAACCATTCATTCAAGAAGTTTTGCAAAAAAATACTTACATATCAGCAAGAAAAAGCATTGAAAACCCTAGTTGTAACACCTTCCATTAAGAGAAATGCCAAACTATGCCAAAAATATCCTCCTTCAACAAGTTCGCATCACGAAATCAACCAATAACCTAAGAGAGGGTGAAAATTTCATACCTCCTTATGGAGTGAGTAAGTTGTCTTGAAAAAATGAAGGTAAAAATCCTTTATTTATACAGTACCATGACCTAATTTTACATTTTAGGTCATGAAAAAGGCCGATAAGGCCAAAATACCAAATCATATTGTTTTTACATTAAATTTTCAAATTAAAACCCTAATCAAGTTGAAAAGAGAATAAAATCCCCTCCAAGGGAGACATTAGCCCCTTTTAGGGAAATGGGGCATCTTGGAGAAAAACATTAGCCCTCCTTGGGCTTCTTGAACCTGCCACACGCGCCAATACTACCCAATCTACCTCCCAAGATGTCCATAATGTTGGATGATGTCATGGCCATGATGGGTGACATCCCGAGCCTTCCAAGGCCAACGTTCCACTGAAAAAGGGTCGATCCCCCTAGGTAAAGCTTTGTCGAGGTGCCTATGTTGGAACATCCTCTTCTCCTCTGGTGCAAAGCCCCTAATCCATCTCTGTCTTGTCTCTACCCCCTGATGGGGTCTCAACATCCATATGATGGGATCTTCAGCCCCATGGAGGTCCGAACTGATCATCTCCCCATGTGTACCAGTCCAAATGGTACCTATCCATCGGGCATGGTCCTGCATATCAAAATCTACACCCTCCATGGACTCATCAGTCATAGAGATCATAGCAATGTCAATCACATCTCATCATCAATATTATTAAACATGTGCATAAAATCCCTAATACATCAGTTAATAGCTCAAATACGTTACACAAACCTATAATACAAGTCTGGAGAAAAGGATAAGGCATCCTATTGGGCTAGTGTCTAGTGGAAAAGTAAAGTTCCCAGAAAAGACCTAATCCAAACCATGTAAGTGGGTAATGTGGTCAGGGGATGTCCAAGCATCTGGGAGAATTGAGGGCCAAGGATTCAAGAAATTTTACGTGTGGGCGCCTTTGTTAGAAGGCGAGTTGTACCTGTCATGGATGCATTCTTTCCAAGCCCATTCTTGCATTTTATTCCTTTTTTATTCTTTTATCTTTTATTGCTTTTCCTTTTTTTGTTCAAGAGTTAATCAGGGGACACTGCCCTGGCATGGTGACCAGTGGTCACAGCATTACCCACAAGTACATTCACAGAAATGAGAAGGTTGGCTCGTGATGAGACCCCCTTTCCCTTGGCCATGCAACCAAGAGTCACTGCCTTGGCATGGTAACTAGCTGGTGGCATTGTCATACTACTAGGTACCCATGGACCTAATAGGATGGCTCGTGATGAGACCCCCTATCCTATGGTTAGGTCTTGTTTTATTATTTTTCGGGTCCCTCTTGTTTCTTGCTAAGAATCCTTTTATTTCTTTCTTGGGGATCCCTAGGCAAAGCCTCTCGAGGTTTTATTTTTAGGATTTTATCTTTTACCAGCTTGCTTTTACCTTCTGGGCCATTAACCCCTTTTTCCCATGAGATAATATGCAATCCTGAAAATAGGTCAACTCAATTCCTGGACAAGTGGAATGGGATAAGTGAGCGGGAAACAAGATGAAATAGTGGTGCTATGATGGGAGTGGACAATGGATTTTCATAAATCCCCCCAGTGGCAAACCAAAACCTACAGACATAGGCTTGCTAGGGCACCCTGTCAATCCCCCCAAACATGGTTAGGTGGGAAAGTGTAAGATCCAAGCAGTTGTTAGAAATAAAAGGAATCAGATGCATACATTCAATGGTTTTGATGATCAAAGTGACACATACCATGATTCTTGGACTAATTACCTCATGGAGTAAGAACCTTCTTTGACACAGGACCAAGCCGATGGTGTGGGATGCTGCTATTGTTGACAAGATAAAGATGTTGGAAGAAAGAAAAGGTGGGCCCTCCAGGGCCATGCTAAAGTCAATCATGTTCTCGGTACTCCATGTCTAGGACCTGTGGGCCTCGAGACATGATCTCCTAGCTATCCCTAAAAGTGGGGGATAACATCTGACTCCAACTCGGGGACATGTGCTCACTGTAGAGAACATGAGAAACTCAACATCTCTGGCATAACCTGCTAACCTGCTCAATCTCAATAGAAGCATCAGTAAAAAAATTGGGGTGGTAATGCCACCCTAGCATAGATATATATATATGGAAAACCATCAATAATGTAAATGTGAAAGAAAACTAACATGCAATGAAAATGGTATAATAAACAAATGAAAGAAATTCCTACTTACCTGCACTTACTTGTGAAGTCAGGTTCTACATGGATGGTAATGCTTGATGTGTAAAGAGTTCACTAGCAGCTTCAGGGCCTCTCCCTCCATGGTGCCCAGGTTGAAAGAGTTCGTACTTGCATGACTTATGATTCTATAAGGACCTGTCCATAAACTGTCAAACTTCTTATGCATAGCAGGTTTCTCCTTTCGTTTATCCCATAATAGTATGAGGTCTCCTTCAATGAAGTTTCTTTCCTTAGCTTTATGGTCAAAGGTGCTTTTTATCTTCTCCTAGTTTCTTTCCATTTGACCAAGGGCATTTCATCTAGTCTCATCTAACTCTATTAGCTAGTTAATTCGTCCTTGGATTGCTTCCCCATCCGTGGTGTAATGTTGGGTGAAACAGAGGATGGGAATCTGGAGGTTCATAGGAATTTTTGCTTCTAGTCCATACACCAAATCAAAAGGGGTCCTTCCTATGGAGGTCTTTGTTGTTATTCGTTCTTCCCATACTGCATACTTGATTTTTCTATCCCAAGATTTCTTATTTCCCCCCACAACTTTCTTCAAAATATTCATAAGGTTTTTATTGCTTGATTCTGCAAATCCGTTCCCTTGTGGATAGTAATTGGAGGAATGGGATAGGACAATGCCATATTTGAAGAAAAATTCTACCAGAGCGTGTGAGCTAAAATCTTTGGCATTTTCTGTAGTGATTTTGGAAGGGATACCGAATCTAGTTATGATTTGTTCTTCCAAAAAGTTTATGACTACTTCTTCGGTGGCCTTCTTTGTGGGAATGGATTCAACCTATCTAGTGAAATAATCTGTGGCTGTTAGGATCCACCGGTAGCCATTACTCGAATTATCTTTAAACTCACTAACAAAATCTAAACCCCACTGCTGAAAGGGTGCTTCTATCACTATGGGTTTTAGGGGTTGCGCTGGGAGCTTCGGTTTACTAGAGAAGTATTGATAGGGCTGGAAAGCTCGAACATGTTGGTGAGTATTCAAAAAAAGTGTTGGCCAATAATAACCAGCCCTCAGGATTTTGTGAGCAGTAGTACGGGCTGCAAAGTGTCCACCACAATATCCAGAGTGTAATTCGTCTAGCAACCTTTTTGCCTCTTCTTTGTTGACACATGTAAGTGTAATTCAGGGTTTCTCCACCTAAGGCCATCTTCGGTCAAACGGTATTTCATTTCCCTCAGTCTTAAAGCCCTTCTTTTGTAGTCTACCAGGTGATCAGGACAAGACAAGTTCTTTAGATAATAGAAAATATCAGAATACCACTCATCATGCTCTAGTTCACTGACTACGACATCCACTTGTTCATTCTCGCATTTTTGTATGGCTTCTTGGTTTCTCTCGATCAACATTTGGGTCAAACCTTGTCCCTTTTTTATTTTGGTGTGCTTTATCTCTAAGTCATACTCTTGGATTTTTGATACCCACTTTCCCCTAGTTCCCATGCAATGTTGTTGTGATAGGACATCTTTTACTGCTCAGTAAGGGACATAAGCCTTAATTTTATTGTAGCCGATGTAACTTCTAAAGTGTTTAAGTTATTTTTCCAAGGCATACACTTGTTTCTCAGTGATTGTGTAATTCAATTCGGAATCTCTAAGGACCTTTCTCATGAAAGCTATGGGGTCTTCATAGTCATCGACGTCCTTTTTCATTAGAACGTTTGCAATGGTATCCTGGGAGGCAAATGCGAATATGATGAAATATCATGAATAATCAGGGCTGGTCAAGACAGGGGCTTGGGAGATAGCATATTTAATATCCTCGAAAGACTTGATGGCCTTGTCATCCTATATGAAAGCAACATCTTTTTTTAGAAAATCACTCATGGGTTTTATCCTTTCGGGAAAGTTAGGAACAAATCTTTGAATGAACCTGATATTTCCAAAAAAGTGTTGGCAATTTCAGTTAACAGAAATCAAATTACCGAATACTTGTCATTGATGGCAAGTACAGTTGTGGTTGCAGTGATGACAATAGGAATGAATAGCAACGCAACAATAATCGGGAGGAGAAGAGTCAGTGACTGTAGGATCCCATTCATTTTTCCCGAAAGAACAAGGGCCATCGGATCTGTAGAAGTTGCAAGAGAGATAAGCCATCGGGGATCGAGACTTTGAAATGTCCAGTTCACTCTACAACGAAAACCTCGAAATCGCGATACGTCATTTCGCGATTTGATCGCAGCTGTTAAATCAAGCAGGGATCTAGACCATTCATTCGTATGGACGCGTGGCAGCCAGGAGGCTTCATCGGAGATTCGGGGATCGGGATTTCATAATGCAAAGTTCACTCTACAACGAAAACCCCGATTTCGTGATATGCGAAATCCCGACTGAATCTGCACCGTTGGATAAGAAGTGCATCTAGACCGTTGATCCAACCCACGTCGGTAGACCGCGTCACCCAGGGACACGTGGCACAACCAGAGAATGACAGGTGTCAGGCAGATCTAACACTTCAGGCTCATGCAATTCACGAATCGGAGTGACACGTGGCAGGATCTAACACGTGTCAAACCACGTGTGACGTCAACAGAGGCATCGAAGATCGGGACTTTGATATGTCAAGAACACAATGCAACAGAAACTCCGAAATCGTGATATGCGATTTTGCGAAGTAATCTGAGCCGTCGAGCTAGAAGTGATCTGGACCGTTCAATCTCTGCATGGAGTATCGGGGATCGGGAGTCGACACTTTGCAATGTCAAAATCTCTTGACATCAAGAACTCCGAAATCACGAAATGTGATTTCGCGATTCAATCACAGCTGTTGAATCCAGAATGAATCTGAACCGTAGATCCTAGCCCTGGTCAGAGTTTCGGAGATCGGGTTTTGGTATTGACAAGAACATAGAACATCAGACATCGCGAAATCGCGATACGCGATTTCCCGATAAGGGATATAGGTTGTGGGCCACCCAGGAGTTAATGCAGGACAGGTGTAAGGAGTACAGAGGAAGTCGGGAATCGGCATATTGCAAGTCCAGGGGGTGAATGCACTTATCATTATAAACCCCGAAATCCCGACGAAAGGTCATGGGTAACGGTCACGTGATAGCTTGTCACATGGACCTTTGTGTAGCCAGAAGGGGCTAAAGCTCGGGAAATGAGC
>ML780345.1:880443-912990 GCA_009831015.1 Picea engelmannii
TGATCTTTACTCTTACTGTCCATATGCTGTATGTTGGTAGATGACACATGAAGAAATCTTAATAATTGTTTAAAAGGCATAAAATTGTTTAAGCTTATAAACAACTGATTCACCCCCCCTCTCAGTTGTTTTAGTATTTCCAAGAGAAAGGATTGTAAGGATTTTTTGTTGACTGGGGGACATACATCTCTTATTGATTGGACCCTTTTAAGATCAATGGAGACCCCTCCTTTTGAATCCATGTGACTTAGTATTTTTCCCTCGTCAATCCCAAAAACAGACTTCTTGGGGTTTAGAGAGATGCCATACTTCCTACAATGTTCAAAAACAATCCTGAGGTGCAAGAGGTGGTACTTTCTGTCTTTTGATACAACAGTGAGGTCATCCTGGTAAATATCTATGATATTTTGTATAAGATCCCTAAAGGAAAAATCCATTTCTCTCTGAAGGTAGCATCAACGTTCATAAGACCAAATGTCATCCTTAAGTACATAAAGGTTCCCCAAGGCATAGTAAATGTTTTTTTGAGCTGGTCTTCTCTTTTGAGAAAGACTTGGTTTTATCAAGAAAAACCATCCAACATGGATATCATCCCTGCCCCGATAACCCTTTGCAACATATGTTCCATGTTTGGGAGAGGGTAGTTTTCCTTCATGGATAACTGTTTGAGGTTGCAGAAATCAACACATAGGCTTATGTCACCGGTCTTCTTTTGGACAATTACCAAATTTGACATTCAAGAAGAATGTCGGATATGGGCTATGATACCAGTGCCAACCATCTTTTGGAGTTCTTTTTGTATTTGGCTTGCTAACTTTGGATTAATATGTATTATCTTTTGTCGAAAAGGTTTGGCACCTTTAACCAAGGGTATGGCATGCTGGATGATATCTCCTCTATAGGATTTCAACTCATCATAGTTCCATGCAAAGGTATCTTTAAATTCTCGGATGAGTGCTAGTATTTCCAACCTTTCCTTTTCAGTGGTGCCTTTTCCTATCTTGATCATCCTTGGGTCTATCTATGTACCAATGTTGAATTCTAAGGCTTCATCTGCTTGTTTATTGGGCCTTCTTCCTTTGAAAACATCATGTCTGTCAAAGAGGTTTTCTAGGGGAACACAACCTTTATGTAAAGTATTGTTTTGAAGGTTTATAACCTCCAAGTTCATGGAGTCATCCAGAAAGTTAATTTGTGAATCGATGAATTCTCTGTTGTTTTCCATGAACCTGATGATTTGGTCCTCATATTCAAAGACTTGCCAATGCTCAAAGTTATCGGGAATAGAAGGCCTAAAGAAGACTTCCATATTGCATAAGTCATGAACTGGCCCTTCACAAGGTTGTAGGGATGAAGCGGAAACAACCAAGGCATCTGCCATGTGGTTATCCTCTCAAGGAATGGCTTCAAGTGATACTATCTTAAAGTATTTTGAAAGGGATTGTGCCAAGTCTCGGTACTTCTTCAACTTCTCATTCTTTGTAGAAAATTTTATCATTACTTGTGATACTATGAGGTCCAATTCTTCCTTTTCCCTTAGGTGTGCAACACCCTTGTCAATTGCTAAGTTGAAACCTAGGATCAAAGCCTCATACTCAACGATATTGTTAGTGCAATGGTATTCTAGCCTATACGAGTGGTAAAAGGCTTCACCGGAAGGGGCTGTCAAGACAATTCCAGTGCCTGATTCGGAGCTTGAGTGAGATCCATCAAATTCCAAATTCCAAATTCCCTTAGATTCTTCGATGGTGTCAATATCCAACTTCCCTTCTTGGACAAACCAAGTATTGACATCACTGTCAATACACAATAGTTGGTCACTCAACTCATTAAGGGTTTCAACTGGGGAGCCTATGAGTGGTTCATTATGGAGGGTGAAGAATCCTCCTTCAGGGTGAGGGATGGTTACCTTAGATCCCTGTTCATGAAAGCTTCTAGCCAAGTGTTTTATGAGGTTCTTGTGAAGGACGATACAAAAAATATTCAAGGCATCTACCACAATCATATCTATAAAGAAAGGAGCACTAGGGCAGGCGTCAAAGGCAATTTCTAGATTTTTAATGATTCCCTTTGCAAAACCACCTCTGGTATTTGGTCGTGAAAGGTTCAAACCTAGACGATGCATGATTTTCTCCATCATAATGTTGGTTGTAGAATTCGGGTCCAAAACACAATTACGGAGGAGGGAACTGTTGACTTGGAGAGTGATGTAGAAAGGTGTGACCTCAAAGCTCTTTGAACCAGCGTTTTCTACTTGGTGGATAAAGAGAGGAAAATCTTCAAGAGGATCATGCTCAAAGGTTTGTTGTGGAGAGACTTCAATCTCCTCCTCCTGGGAAGGTTCAATTTCCATGGGAATTTCTTGAAGAGGGACATCCTGTACATGGGTATGGGAAAAGCTCCATTTCCTCTTGGGAGGTGTGAGTTCAACTTGAAGGATTTCTGCGAGCTTAGGTTCAACGACAAATTCATCACTAGGATCCAAAAAGTCATTATTGCGTGAGAAGTTAACCTGATATATGTAGTCCTCGAATTCAAGATTCCTCTCAATCTGATAGGCTAAATCTTGTGCTTCCTCTAGGGTTGAGGGTCACTGGTCCCTGAGGGTGAACTGTAAAATTCCATCTAAAGATCTTATGTAGTGTTCGAGGATAGCTTCTTCTGAGCTTAGTTTTGGTCGGACATTTTTGAGGAGGAGGTTGAACCTATCACTGAAATCCTTAACGCCCTCACAGGAACCCTTGCAAATATCAAAGTATTGAGAGTAAGAATTTTGTGTGTGTTCATTGTTGCACCACCTTATTTTGAAATCCTTTTCAAGCTCTTTAGGATTTCTTATGCTTCCTTTCGGGTAGGCATCAATCCAAACCTTGGCATCCTCTATAAGAGATATTGCAAAGAGTCTCATAAAGACATTAGGGTGCTCTTGACTGACTTGATGAAAATCAAAGCTATCAAAAAACTGGGCCCAATGTGAATTATCAGGAATTCCTTTTCCTGAGAAGAGGGGCAACCAGGAATTGGTGTCTTCAGGCAAGTCATGTAATCCACCTTGGATATTACTTCGGTTAAAACAACCGAAATCTTCTGGGTGAGACCACTTGTGTGGATCTTGTGGAGGAGTAGGCTTTGTCAGGGTGATAGTTCCTACAATAGACAGGTTTGAGTATTATCGCCCGCTACGGGTTGTCATTGGTGGAGTCGCAGCATAATTTTCTTGAAATTATCAAAGAAAAGGGAAAACACCCTAGTGGAGTCGCCAGGTAAGCTTGTAAGATAAGGCTTCTAGAGGCAAGGCTTACTGAAAAGTGTCATCTGAGAAAGGTTTGACTCAGTGTTCCCTGACAACGACGCCAAAATTTTATCGCACAGTTTGTAGAAAGGATAAAAGGCTTGAGGTTTGAAATTCAAACTAGTGTAACAAGAACTAATCCCACCCAATGTCACCACAACGGGATGGTTCTTTCTATTTAGGGTGGTAAGGCCCAAGGGAGATGTCCCCGGTGACCTGGGGTTTTGAGAAGGCAAAGGATTACAGGATAAAGTAGTTATTCCCACCTCACAAGTCACCACCGATCAGATAGTCTGGCCAAAGTCCAATAATAAAGTAAAACCCCAAAGAGATACACCTGCCTGGGACAAAGCAACAATAAAATGATATATGCAAGCTTTGATCAATCGGTTAGTACTTCATATAAATTAATGACTATCTGATACATTTATAAGCAATTGATAATAAATATTGACGAAGTCAATGTTTATAAATAGAAATGAAAATTATGTCACTTCTTTAAGAATTGATGAAACAATACGACATTCAGTGGAATAAATCAACACTTCATTCAATTAATGCCTTTAATCACCATTCAATTTCCTATAATGAAACTATTTAGCTGCGCAAAGGTGTAAATAGAAAGATATGATGACTGCACTTAGTTAGTAGGGTTAGTTTATAAGCTAGGGTTAATGTGGTTAGGGTTTCTTTCAATGTATTGAGAGTAGTTTTGATCATGTTCGCCTCAACTCAAGAGGTATTTAGATCAGTACATTAGGGTTAAATGGAGTCAATAGTGAAGGACGCAAGAGCTAAAGGAGTCAAAGGTAAAAACGACTAAGGACTAGAGGGAGAAGCTTTGAAGTGTTGCTAAGACAAGGCTTCAAAGTCAAAACCCTGGGGAGAGAGGCTCACCTTAGTGTAGGAGAGCTAGGCCTCGATGCTCTCTCCTCCTTCCTTAACTCAATGGAAATCACGGCTAGCTGAAGATGAAGCATAAAACCAAGACAAGAAAGATTGATGAAGCTGAGTGTTGCTACAATAAGGCTCTATCAACAAACCTTAGAAAAATTAGCCCAAAGTGTAGAAAACCTAGTCTTAAGGCGTCTCCTTATTCTCATCTTATAGATAGTATGGCTAGCAATAAATGAAGAGAGAAAGAGAGTGTAGCAATGACTAGGCTCACTCCTTCTTCAATCAATGGCTGAAAACTTTCTCTCAATGGGGACATGAGATAAGGACCTACTTGTGTTCTTGTCACCTAGGGTTTTATTCAACAAAATTATAAACATATGCAAGAAATGAAACTACAACCATTCATTCAAGAAGTTTTGTAGAAAAATACTTACATATCACCAAGAAAAAGCATTGCAAACCCTAGTTGTAACATCTTCCATTAAGATAAATGCCAAACTATGCCAAAATGATCCTCCTTCAACAAGTGAGCATCACTAAATAAGCCAATAACCCAAGAGAGGGCGCAAAATTCAGACCTCCTTATGGAGTGAGTAAGTTGTGTTGAAAAAATGAAGGTAAAAATCCTTCATTTATACAGTGCCATGACCTAATTTTACATTTTAGGTCATGAAAAAGGCCGACAAGGCCAAAATATGAAATCATAATGTTTTTACATTAAATTGTCAAATTAAAACCCTAATCAAGCTAAAAACATAATAAAATCCCCTCCAAGGGAGACACTAGCCCCTTTTAGGGAAAATGGGCCATCTTGGAGCAAAACGTTAGCCCTCCTTGGGCTTCTCCAACCTGCCACATGTGCCAATACTGCCCAGTCTTCCTCCCAAGATGTCCATAATGTTGGATGACATCATGGCCATGATGGGTGATGTCCTAGGCCTTCCAAGGCCTACGTTCCACTGGATAAGGGCCTATCCCCCTAGGTCAAGCTCTTTCGAGGTGCCTCTGGTGGAACATCCTCTTCTCCTCTGGTGCAAAGCCCCTGATCCATCTATGTCTTGTCTGTGCCCCTTGATGGGGTCTCAACATCCATCTGATGGGCTCTTCATCCCCATGGAGGTACGAACTGATCATATCCCCATGTGTACCAGTCCAAATGGTATATTTCCATTGGGCATGGTCCTACACATCAAAATCTACGCCCTCCATGGGCTCATCAGTCATAGGGATCATAGCAATGTCAATTACATCTCATCATCAATATTATTAAATAGGTGCATAAAATACTTAATACATTAGTTAACAGCTCAAAGACATTACACAAGCCTACAATACAAGTCTGGAGAAAAGGACAAGGTGTCCTATTGGGCTAGTGTCCACTGGAAAAGGAAAGTTCATGGAAAAGACCTCATCCAAACCATGTAAGTGGGTGATGTGGTCAGGGGATGTCCAAGCATCTAGGAGAAGTGAGGGCCAAGGATGAAAGAAATGTTACCTATGGGTGCCTTTGTTAGAAGGTGAGTTGTACATGTCATGGATGCATTCTTTCCAAGCCCATTCTTGCCTTTTATTCCTTTTTTATTATTTTATCTTTTATTGCTTTTCCTTTTTTTGTTCAAGAGCTAATCAGGGGACACTACCCTGGTGTGGTGACCAGTGGTCACAGCGTTACCCACAAGTACTGTCATAGAAATAAGTAGGTTGGATCATGATGAGACCCCCTTTCCCTTGGCCATGCAACCAAGAGTCTCTACCCTGGCATGGTAACCAGCTAGTGGCAATGTCATACTGCTAGGTACCCATGGAGCTAATAGGTTGGCTCGTGATGAGACCCCCTATCCTCTGGATAGGTCTTGTTTTATTATTTTCCGAGTCCCTCTTGTTTCTTGCTGAGAATCCTTTTATTTCTTTCTCCGAGATCCCTAGGCGAAGCATCTTGAGGTTTTATTTTTAGGCTTTTATCTTTTACCATCTTGATTTTACCTTCTGGGCCTTTAGCCCCTTCTTCCGACGAGATAAGATGTAGTCCTGAAAATAGGTCAACCCAATGCCTGGACAAGTGGAATGGGATAAGTGAGTGGGAAACAAGATGAAATAGTGGTGCTATGATGGGAGTGGATGATGTCTTTTTAGAAATCCCCCCAGTGGAAAACCAAAACCTATAGACACAGGCTTCCTAGGGCACCCTGTCAATCCCCCCAAACATGGTCAGGTGGGAATGTGTAAGATCCAAGCAGTTGTTAGAAATAAAATGAATCATATGCATACAGTCAATGGTTTTTATGATCAAAGTGACACATACCATGATTCCTGGACTAATTACCTCATGGAGCAAGAACCTTCTTTGACACAAGACCAAGTCGATGGTGATGGATGTTGCTGCTGCTGACAAGATAAATATGTTGGAAGAAAGAAAAGGTGGGCCCTCCAGGGCCATGCTAAAGTCAATCCTGCTCTCGGTACTCCATGTCTAGGACTTGTCGGCCTCGAGACATGATCTCCTAATTATCCCTAAAAGTGGGGGATAATAGGGCCAGCGTTGAAAATTTTTCAAATTGTTTCTGTATGCATTGAAATTTGACATGGATAGACTATTCACATGCCTTAATGATATGGGAGGGTTTCTGGGCTCCAATTAGACTGATAGTACACCCACTTGTTTTGGTTCTAGACTTACTAGACTTATGTCTTATCAGTATATATTGAACCAATCAAGTAACAAAAAGGGTGCCTCGAAAGGTTCTTCGTCATATTCCCATAATTCCACATTTGCAACGATTTTTCAGGTGTGAAAGCATAGACCAATTTATGGATTACCATGCACATAACATAAGTGGAGATGGTTTTATTCGAATCCATGCTGTTGGTTATGAATTTAGAGAAATTGGGGAAAAATGGGCATATTTCAAAGATGAACCTCATAATGTTAGGCTTTCATTGGCAGCTGACGGTGTTAATCCATTAAGAGAGCTTAGGTCCTAAGATGAAGTATATTCATTCAAAATTTTAGGAAAGGTGGTGTTTGATGAGTATAAGAAGCTCCTCCCTAAGAACCATAGGTATCGTACTACCGAAAATCATCTTTTCAATGGGAAAGAAGAGACTGGTTTAAAACCACGAAGAATGACACCTCACCTATGGAGGTTGCAATATAATAGAAATCGTCAAGGTACGCAATTTCTTTATGTATCGTATATGTAATGTTTTGAATTTTTAGTTTAATCATTGAATTTATTTTACCATATTTGATAATTATTGTTGTCATTTCTTTTATGATTCATGAAGGCCGCCATCATGAAGGTATTAATAATGGGCTTCCACGAGGAATGAAATGTTATCCCACTCAATTCATGAGGTTTCCCTACTATGAGGAACTAAAAATAGCTCATTTGTTTGATAAAATGCATATGCTAAGTGTTTAGATACCCAAGAATCAATTGTTGGACCTATTATTAAAACTAGGCAATGTAATTAGGTGGTGGGTGCAATAGTGAAGAGTTTGCTAAAGAGAAATACACAAGAAAATATTTCGCAATATGATGTTTATAGGGAAGAACTTTTAGATATTTCCTTACCTCCAACTTTAGAATTTGCTTACAACACATCATTTAACCACACTCTCTTTCGTGCATGGGTCAATGTTAAACCATTTCTTACAATTGGATAACTTTTCCCCTTTTTTGGTAACAACTATGTAATTTCCCCCTCTAAAATCTTATGAGAATATCTAGGATTTTTTATACTCATCCATGGTTGTTCAAACAAGGTAGTCTTGAATTTCTTTCAATGCCATATAACATTACTCCCTTATTGAATAGTATTTGAGGGTTGCAACATGTATATATAACATATCAACGTCCTTAAAGTATCCTCCTCTCATGGGAAGGTCACCCCCTTTAACAATATCTTTCTTTTAGGTAAACCCTCAACTTGGTCATCCTTTTACATTAAGAAGGTTTCCTCCCTGTAGCTTATGCATAAAGAAAAAATACCTCCAATATTTTATCTCCAAATATTATGGATCTTTCCTAAAGGATATAATGTATGATTGACCCATGTTATAATTTTATTCATTATAGAATTTCTCATTGTGGAGATGACACTATGATAGCTCATGCCAAAGGACCCTAGTTCATTGACGACGTGGGACTCTTTATAAGGCCATGTACTCACATATGCACACCTTGTGACATTTGTTCCCAATAACCACATCCTCCTCATTGAACTTTTTCTTACCGTTCTTAGTGGATGGAATACTAGATACCTTTTTCTTACGTTTCTTAGTGGATGGAATACTCGAATACTAAAGATTGACCTTTTTCTTACCTTTATTATGCAAGAGCTAGTCATCCAAAGTAGGAATGTATACATGAATGTTAAGACTATACAATTATTACTTGTTGAAGTTATTATATGACAATACAATCCAATTCAACCATTCCAAATTCTCGTGTAAGACTAGATTAGGATGTCCATGTTCAAATTCCCCATCTCATAGATCTCCATCTAAATTTCATTTTTAAGAAAATTTTAAGAATGTATCAACCCATATGTGAAATGTTAGAATGTCGTACTTTCCATGTCAAAATAGAGTTGCAAGAAAATTTTAATCCTCTCTAGATAAAATCATCCTAATACTAAGCTATAAGAGTTGAAACCACCTTCTCCCTTTCTTCCCAAACTATTCAAATTAGTGAAAAAGAACCACCAATACTGAAATCACTTGAAGCAACATTCACATCATTTAGAGTGAAAATTATATTTATTTTGGATCTAAATTTTCCTTTAACAATTATTTATTAGGTCAATCTTTTTGAAGGTTCACCACCAATCATTGAATTCACTATCTGCTTTCCTGACATGCTTCCTCCATGCACAATTATATTAGTTTATATGAGGCCTTTTCCTTTTTTAGGCAAGGAAAAGATGCTCCATGGAACCAATATTGGCATTGCATGGTCCACCACATTTTTAGAGCATAAAAAACCTCTAAGCACTCAAGTTTCTATATGACTAATTTTGGAAGAAAAAAGAAACCAATAACCGCACATAATAAATGTGTCTTTCTTGAATATTTTTTCTATAGCCACAATTTTACTAACAAAGTGCATGTCTCAAAATAATGAACTATTAAGTTTTTGTTCAAAAATTAATATCCTAGCAACATGGGAAGGAACAGAATGGGTTAGATGCTCATGACTCAATACTTTATTTTTTTAAATTGACTTTGAAAAGGCCCATGATATGGTTAATTTTCCCTTCATCCTAGTCACTCTTAAGGCTCTTAACTTTGTCCCCCCTGTTCCCTAGAGCCATGGAAAATATTCTTAGAAGAAATGATGTATCTCTCCATCAACATATATAAATAAGAAGAAGTAGGTCTAATCCATTATATTTGACAAGGATATCTGTTGGCACTTGAAATTTATATGATGGTAATAGAATCCTTGGTCTACTTAATATTTCACATTATAGGTTAATGTTTGATTAAATATATCCCTCTCCTTAAACAAGGAATCACGTAGTTTGTCACTGGGAATTTTTCTAATGATTTATTTCTCACAATTAGAGAGGAATATAAATTAATGGTCAATGCAATGGACTATATTTATATATTTTATTTATCCTATGAGTCCAAAATTCAATGGGCCAAAACTCAATGTCACAAACTAGGCCCTCAAGACCTTCTTAGTTGGATCACATATTGGGGTTGGATTTCTTAGGCTTCCTTTTGTGTTTTAGGAATCCTCCAAATAGATGTGGTAGATTGTCATCCAAAGAGATAAAAAGAAAAAGAAAAATTGGCACATTGAGCTAATGCCCATGGTTGCAGTCATATTCCAAATATTCACTGAAATATTGGTTGTAACCTATGTCTATGACTGATCCTCTCTTTCGGTTCCCTCAATTAGCCAATTTTAGTACTTGGAGAAATCTATTTATATCATTTTTTGGGAAATTATGGAGGGTGGTAAGAACTTCACAAAGTAAATTGGAATTTTTGTTTCATCTTGAGGGTCTGTATGGAAATCCTTGTAATACACACCCAACCTGGAGTTTTCATGCACCAAATGGATTATTAGAGTGCTATAATAAAACAAGGTCTCGAACTATCGACGAAATACAAAGTCTCATATTTGGTTTGTATTTTAATGAACATTCCTTATGGTGGTCCTCCATCCTTTTCACAAAGGAAAAACCTTCATTGAGACAACCTAGTTCTCGACCCTAAGAGGCTTGTGACAATATTATGTAATATTATATATATAATTTATAATTTATAATTTATAGTATATAAATTATATAAATTATAAATTATATATATTATATTATATATAACTATAATAAAAACAAAAACAAAAAAAAATACCCCCCAAAAAAACAAATAACAAAACATATGTTTGAAAAAAGAAGAAGACACATTTCAATGTCCCGCACGAGCTAGATGGAGGAGAAGGCTGAGGTCATATCAGTAGATAGGAGGCCATAGGTTGTGCGAGATAGGAGGAGAAGGAGGTCATAGTAGAGAGGAGTTAGGTCACGTGAGCTAGGAGAAGGAGAGGAGGTTATGGAAGAGAGGAGGGCACTCAGAGGAGGTAGGTCGCACGAAGAGGAGGAGAAGGAGTTCAGGGTAGAGAGGAGGGCACACAAAGGAGGATAAGGAGGAGGAGGTCGAGGGAAGAGAGGAGGGAATGGGAGGAGAAGTAAAAGAAGAAGGAGGTTGAGGAGAAGGAGAAGGTGGTCGAGGGAAAAGAGGAGGGCACACAGAGGAGAAGAAGGAGGTCGACTTGCATGCGAGGAGAAGGAGGTTTAGGGAAGAGAGGAGGGAACGTGAGGAGAAGGTAGGGATTGAGGGAACGCTAGATATAGGAGGAGGAGGGAACGCCATTTGAAACATGTGCATGAGGAGAAGGAGATCGACAATCAATTCAACATGGTATTATTTCTCTTCTTTTAAGTTTTCTTATATTTTTATCTTGAAACATGCCATGAACATGTTCACATTCTCCATTTTATATTTCAATATTGTGATCATTAGTATCCCATTCATTACTATAAATTCCCAAGGTTTTTCCACACATCTTACAAACCACTACTAAAATAGAGGGAATCCAACACCATCAATGAAGAAAACAGAGAGTTGTGCCCGTATGTCAACTAATTTGTCCCTTTAAAAAAAATTCATTGATGTGCAAGGGAGAAATATGTCTGTGAGAAAATACCAAACATATACCCCCCCACATACATTCAATAAGGTGTGTGGGATAAACACACCCTCAAAACAACAAAATATTCACAAGAAGCTACCTAAAACTCTAGTATCATGCTTAGAGCTTAATGTAAAGGATTTGAGCCAACACCTTAGGCCTATTAACCACTACCAAAATAAAGGGCACCCAACACCATTGATGAGGTAAAAAAAATAAACTACAATTCAATTCTATTATTTCAATCCTTAAAGATTATGATCACCACCCCCATCAATATCTCTTTTGTGTGGAGAATATTAGGGCCAAAATCCACTCATGCAAATCAGACTTAAAAAACCATAAATTAAGTAAAATTCAAATTTAGGTTTGGCATAGTACTCATGTAGACAAAACCATAAAGAGAAAATATTGTATGATCATGCAAACCCAAAATGATTTATAGCACCAAACTAAATTCTCCCTCAAATTTGAGATTCAAATTCCACCACTTGTCCTTTTGAAGCTTCCATGTTGTGATGATCAATACCACATAGTTGAATATGATTAGTCCACACATCCATTAAGTCAATCCTGATATTGTTAGTGTGGCAGTATGACACTTTCTAGGATTTTCATATGCACCTATAGTCTCTATTTACAATTCACGTCAATGTTTTATCTTCACCCACTATGCATATGTGCCGTCCTTGTCTCATCTTGAATGAACACCATGTATGGAAATCTTGTTCTTTTAATCATATTTCATCCCATTTGTATTCCATGTCTCATCCCTTCAATTCTACATGGTTTTTTCTTGGACCTAAAACATTATATAATTCGATTTTGGTATGAGGTCAAGTTAGTGGGAAGTGTTTCACAACTAGACAACATAAGAATCTCACTCCACCCATTATAGTATTGGACCGGAAATATCATAAAACACATGTTTAAATCAAGTATTGGTGTTGGGGAAGGATCCATATAATACTGAGGAACATAAGGGTCAATATCTACCTAGGCTCTTGAATTCGAAAACATTATGAAACACAATCATGAATTGTATCATGTTGAGCACCACTTGCATTTTTTTGTTGCATGTTCGAATGCTAAATTGAAAAATCACCATTTAGGTATGTATAATATTTTGATTATGTCCTCTAGATATTATGGATCTGTCATTGTAGGTTTATGGTTTACCAACAGATAAATTCTAAAATGAATGTATGGTTCACCATATCCATAAGAAAATTATGGTTCCTTTTCCATCCCCATGCTAACATATTCACCTTATTCCTTCAACAGTGCCTTTCATCTAGAATCAATGGCACATGCCCTCACTAATGACACCTTACAATTAATATTAGTGCCTCCAATGGTTCCTTTTCAAAATATTGATAATATCACCTCACCATCATCAATTCCTTTGATGGTTCCTTTTAACATCATCACTTCATGTCATCATTCATGTCACCTCACGATAATTCCACCTCTAATTCCCTCACTAGTTGTAGGCTATCATTTACAAATTTCACCCTCCCTCATAATAGTTGTTTCCTCTCACGTCTCTTTACTTCACTAATTCAACCCTACAGTGTTAATATTAAGAGGGAATTTGAGGAAAAAAGGCTTCATCATCTAGACCAAGGTGCAACAACATGTTTTTGAAGAAGTGAAGATGTTGAAGCTATGCACTACACCTATGATTACACTACTATATGTTGCTCACCCTTTTGATATAGAAGATAATGCATATGACTATGGGATAGGTATTTTTATGACACAACAATGTCGTTCCATTGTGTTTTACTTAGATACGTTTATTGACGCAATCCACAACTTTTTAAGTTATGATAGAGAGATGTGCTCCATTGCTTAAGTAGTTCACTAGTGGAGACACTATGTATAGGGAAAATAAATAGTTATTCAATCTAACCATAAGCCACTACAAAACTAGAGAAAATTTGAGAGCACACCACATATGAAATGAAATTTCTTATAGCAATTCCAATTGGTTATCAAACATTTACATTGAAGAGATAAAAATGTAGACTATTATTCGAGTTGAACACCAATAGCATTTGTAGTGGTTCTTAACACAAAAAGGTGTGATATAGAACACTAGAAAGAGTTCTACAATACACACATAAATTTTGTGAAAGTTTATGCAATCATTCAATAAGGATGCCACACTACCTACACAAGACTTATTATTAATTCAATTGATTTTCATATGAATAAAGATCTTTTGTATTGACTTGATAGGATGTGCTCACTTGCAAGTGAACCTAGAGATTTGTTGGTTTGGTAATCTCATTTCTTGAAGTTGGTTGGGCATTTTGTCACATCAAATATAGTTGCAACTTTACAACAAGATTTTTATTTGCCATGTATGAGGCATGATGTTGAGCACCACCACAATTTTTTTGTTGCATGTTTGATTTCTAAATTGAGAAATCACCATTTAGGTATGTATAATATTTTGATTATGTCCTCTAGATATTATGGATCTGTCAGTGTAGATTTATGGTTCACCAATGGATAAATTCTAACATGAATGTATGGTTCACCAATGGATAAATTATAACATGAATGTATGGTCTTTATCATTGATCTTAGTACATGTAAAGAAAAATTGCATCTTATTTAGAATTGCATAACTAAATTGAAAATTTCATTTTGAAAAGCATATCATTTATTGGGAATCGAAGTTAGTACTTTTGATTGTGTTCATATTCATTTATTTTACTTGCTGATTCATAACATAATTAGTTTCATGACCACACCTTTTTGAGTAAGCAAGGCCAATAAAAGTAACACTTGTAATTTAAAATTGATTAGTAACGATTTTATTTTCTAGGGTGCACAAAATAGCATAGGATTTAGAGCCTTGGAATAGCATTTTGTGAGTAAACTTCTCCACGGATATTAAATCAACATATGTATCTGAATAAGGGAGTGGAGAAATCCATTTTATAATTGGTAATATCAGGAGGCTCTGCTTACACCAGAGTTAAGAACGAGGTCATGTGAGGTTGGTTGAAGGGATATCTCCATGATAACTTCTTAGCGTTAGATATATTTCTGGGGATCTATTTGTATATGGGGATTTTGCTAGTACCTTTACCACTGTGAGAGACGATGCTTTCGAGGTTTAGGGATTTGTTATCTTGCCCATATGGTGGATCTGACTTACGACTGTTCACCTGTGCATCAGTTATATCGTGGTTGATTAGTTACTTGAATTAGGTACCACACAAGTTACTTCCAGGGGTTATTCTGCATGTACCCTGGGTCAGATAAGGGTCGGAAAACACACAACATTTATGGAGGATTACCTCTCCGGGGGGATCTGACCGACTGGTTTTTAAGCTCATGAGGGCCCTTATAATTGATTATGTTACCTTCGATCTTTAGCAGAGGAGTCTCAGGCCCCTCTTGGGCGAGGCATACCTACTTTAGAGAGGGAGGCCCCTTTCAACCACTTTATCCTGTTTGTGTGCATATTGGCCTTTTGTTTATTTTACTTTGGTGTTCTCTTTGATTACTAGTTGGCCTTAGGATTTGTTTTTTTTTATATCACGAGTCTTTAGTCATCATGGAGCTAGACCATATTCCCCGCAGGTCACGCCGCTTGTTATAGTTACCACTACATTTTGAGTCTTTTCCTTCTAAAAGGCGTAAATTTATCATACGTTGTAAATACACTTCCACTTACAAGACTTGTGATCATATGAGGATGAGTACTGAATTGATTTAGAAATATATTGGGAGTCCTTCAACTCCCATACCCACTATAGTCAATGATACTCCTTCGACACCTTCAACCACTATGGTTGTAGTGCCAGAGGTTCCTATCGTCACACCTATGCACGTGTTCTTGATACTTGTGATCCTATCTCTTACTCAGATGCACAAGGACAACTTGAATGGGAACAAGATATGGAAGATGAGATGAATCATCTTTTGAAGAATCATACTTAGTATTTTGTGACTCGTCCTCAAGGGAAGAACATCGTATAATTTTCATGGGTCTATAAGACCAAATTTACCTCTTAAGGTGTTTTTGAGTGTCATAAAACGCACTTGGTCGCAAAAGGATTTTCTCAACAAGAAGGCATAGACTATAATGAGACATTTTTTCTTGTTACCCCCCCATGCCTAGGGGTAATTAGAGGAGACCATGTCTCATGGTCCGCAATGAAGCTAGTGATCCCAACCATGATGATGATCAACATGTCCACACATTGCCTCAGATTGCCTCTTATACTTTAGATCAACCAAGCTCGTCACATCCTGTCAACTCAGTGTATGGGAGATGGTAAGAAAGTGTCACCATGAGGTATGTTAGTCCTTCTTTCATGCAAAGTGTTGTGCTTAATATACTAGGCATGTGGATGACGATCATTGGTTGAAGTTGTGGATAATGGATCACTAGCTCAAGAAGTTATGTTTGTTTCCTTGTTTCACCTTGGTCACTAGCATGTGTGCCTTAGTCCCGTGTTGTCATCACCTAGGGAAGAGGGGTACCATTGGGGGGCCCTCACAACAGTAACATTTTATTTTCCCACCATACATAAAAATTTCCATCCTGGAGCCTGTCACAATTTACTAAGCTTCGATAATGGGCCATGGTCCATTTTCTCATGAGAAGAGGGTTTGAAGGCCCAAAGGTTGATTGCAGCTGCTAAGAAAAAGAAACATACAGAAAAAAATAATGCTAAAGAAAGAAAGAAAGAATATCAAATTTCTCTAAAATCCAATCCAAACTTGAGCTCTACCCTTTCAACATTCACCCCAGTCCCAAAGAAATGATGCTATATCTTGAAATCTTATGAAGGGGACTTTCAAATATGATAAGAGGAAAAATTAAAAGGCAGATTAAGCAGTTTGGAAAAGCATAGTGCTTAGAAAGTGGTAACTCAAAGCAAGCGTTCCCTCCACAAAGGCACTCATAGAAATGGACTCAATGAAACCATGAGCTATGAAGTAACCCCAATCCATTTCACTATCACACCTACTCTTGAAGGGTTCATTTATTTCACTACTTCCCTCGGGACATATGCCTTTGCTTGGGTCTTTTCTTTCACTTCTTTCCCTGGGACATATTCCTCTTCTTGGGTCTTTTCTTTCACTATTTTGGTTGGCACACCTAATTGAGCCAGATGAAGGTCCTCTCATATTCAAACTTGCCAACTTACATACAATCCTGAGGTGCTATGGTGAAATTTGAAAGGGATACTGATGTGAACATTGGACTAGTATATCTTATGAACATTGGATTTACTTGATTTCATATTTTGTTTTGATTGCGATGCCCCTGACATGTTTCTTTGAAGGACGCCCCAGGTTTTCACCTACGATGTTGTTCCTCTATTGTAGGATATGGCACGTGTTATGTAGAGCAGTGAGTCACCAGTGACTTGACACATTCAGACAGTGGGTCTCACATCTTTAGGATGACAATAGACATGTATATCAACCAAAGTATAGTGGGTTTGCGTCTTAATAATTCTCTCAAATTTAATTGAGGATTGTATCCTTGTCATTACATTGATTGCGACCCCTTAGAATTGAGTCTGTGTCTAATGGAATCAATTCTAGGGTATTCCAACTAGCATCATGTCCTATTACCTCCTCTTTTTGGCATGTTTCATTTGACTCCAAACATGCCCCTATAATTCCCAGATAGTATACCAATAGTAATAGACCATAATACAATTGTGAAAGAGTAACACTATGGTAATCATTATAAGCTTATTGTGATACCAACAGGATACTAGTAATGAACTAGTGTTAGATCTTGATTGATTGACTGTTTCTTTCATTAATGTTGTTATAGGACGTACAAGAAAACAAGTAGTTGTCGGATCTATCCTCATTGAGTGAGGGGATTTTAGGTAGAATATAGGAAAGTGAGACATCTAGTAGTCCTAACAGGCAAAGATCAACTAGAGGTGAGAAGATCAGAAGAAATTTCCATAGACACATGGAATTTTTTCTTGCGAAAGGGGGATCATGTTCTTATGATGATGAGAGATAGACGCCATCAAGGTTCCCTTGAGGTACAAAAATATAGTGAAACGATGGGTACCCAATGATCTTCCCGAAATAAACAATGATTATGGTGTAAACGAAAGGATATATCGGATTTCTCCATCGTCATTACATGGTTTGGGGCTATTTTCCATGGATGGAATAAAGGTTTGTTATGATAGATTAACAAAATTGATGGAGTACGTCGGACCCTATTATATCTACAAAGATTGGATACGAATAATCCAATATACAAAAAGTATGTGAAGATAGGGCTTGGCTGTAAATTATATACAGCTAAAATACAATGATCAAAATAAAGGAGAAACTATCTATAATGATGGAAGGCCAAAAGAAACGGGGAATATTGCAGGTTTTATAAACAGTACACGACCCACGACCATAAATAAGCGACCCAATTGCGTATTTGAGGGGCATGAAGGAAACCGTGTATTCATATGTGCAATAAAATCAATAGTTGCAGGGGAAGAGTTATTGATTGATTGCAATTTGAATCAAATAGATATAGATATTGCTATTATGGGGGTGATACATATACTAATTTACCCAACCTGTAAGAAATGACTCTTATATTTTATGATTTTCATTATGTTCTTTACGGTGTTAATCCATTTGGAGATATTCGGTCTGTTTAGTCAGTGTGTCCTATTTTTGTTATCAACAATAACATTCCTCCTTGGATGCCAATAAAGAGGGAGGATTTCTCACACATTTGAATTTATTTCTCATGATAATGATCACGGTTCTAATTGTACTGTAATGTGGCAGACTGATCGTGGTAAATCAAAAGAGGCCTCAGAACATGATGTTGATGATGATTCGCTTGACGAAATGGATTTGTATGAATCCCCCGACCCTATGGTTTTAATTAGAAAAAATATCAATAAAGAAAACAAGGAACTAACTCACTTGTTAGATATTCTAGATCAAACTCCTGAGGTAGAAGAAAGGATCAAAGAAGTTATGACAAGGATTAAGACATATAAGGTAATAACCATAATTTTAAGTGGTTTTATTTTTATGTCATAATATCAATTATGAAAGATTGATTTTTAACTTTTACATTATCTAAACGAAAAAATGTTTTGTTTCTTATATAGAAATTTTTGGATCCTGTTGACATCGACATGGATGGTGTCGATAGTAGTGGAATTGCACATATGCCACAGGGTCCCGACACAAGCCCTAGTATAGATGCTAGGATGCATCTATTCATATCTCCACCTTCCACACCATTAGGTGTGAGCCATGACATGCACACCGAGGAAGTGACCACACAGGTAGGCTCTGGAAGTGGTGACGAAGATGAGGTCGATGATTTGACAAACTATATGGTTTATTTTCCTAAAGAAAGATGTGTGACCAATAGAGGGACGCTTAAGGGAACATTTATGGTCAACGAGGAAGGTCTTCCATTAAAGCAAGTTAAATTCCTAGGTAATTTTTAAAATTTTAATGGTTTCATGTTCTCTATGAAGACAAATATAAAACATCCAAATTATTACTTTTAAATTATTAATCATATAATTATTTTGCATGTAGGGAATAACGATTTTTATATGTCCTTGGAGAATAAGGCGTTGCTGATTTTTGGGCCCACCATACGGCAGAGGTGGAATTCCAAGAATTTGAACCTCAAAAAAGAATTGATGGATTATCTCCAAAGCCTTTTTGGTGTAGACACATTTAATAATACCTTGGCCACCGCCGCAGCTGGCCAATATTTAAAATATACACGAGAAACATATGGGAAGCACTTAAAACAAAACTATATGTACGGGCATCTTCTGCTAATTCCAGAGAGGGAGTGGAAGGCCCTCATTGAGGATGCAAAAGAGAAGAAATTGACAGATGAAGGAAAAACGCCCTCTGGTCCCATAAGGTAAATTACAATTTCAATTCAATACCTTCAATTTTTTTAGATGTAAATAAAATTGTGGTATATATTAACATACTTGAAACTTTTGATGATAGGTTAACTAACACGTCAAAGGAAACAAAAGCAAGGCTTTCGAAATGTGGCCAGCATAGGATGGGCCAGGGCGACTACTTGAAGTTGTAGTCACAGATTGTAAGTACCTAAATATATTACTTGTATTGCATTAAAAATTTTAGGTAATTGCAGCGAATAACATTAAAAATACATACTCTTATGCAATGCAAGGTGACGAGTTTGGTACTGAAACCATGAAGGAATACCTCCATCTTGGTTATAAGTACGGCTATAAAGTTGTAGTTGAACACCGAAAAAGCTTGGGGAATATACCAATAACCACTTTGCAGGATAAGGTAAATAAAATTCAATCCACATTAACCTTTATTATTAATACAATACAATCATGTTGGATATTATTAATATTTACAACTTTGTTTTAATCAGGGGAACAACACTGTTAAGGAACGCACTAGTATTGGAGAGCAGTGCATTGATAGCAGTTTGCAACCAGAAGATGGTTCTCCCATGCAGTTCTAATTTTCCACAGGGGTGAAACCCCATGATGGTGCTATGACCGAGTTGGCACATGACAGTAATATGGCTGTATTTTAATCATATACTTAATAATTTCGTAGTTATACATTTTGTACTTTTATTTTTTTTACTTATACATTTATGATTGTCCTTATAAAATTTTTGGTCTCAATGGCAGAGAATGTTGTACTTGAGTCTCATGCAGTTGAAGAGGACCACGTGGGGGCAACCATTCCAAAGATGCCGACTAGTGCACTAGGTAAATAATGACATTACAAGTGTTTTTTTTAATATTACTGAACTAGTTCAATGATATTTAAAAACTGGCCATCTAAATTTTGTTTTTTTCTCTAATGAGTACCCCATGACTAGGCATTCTCTGCATCAGAGGACGCAATCACAATCAGAATTTGAAGAGCACCCAGAGAACGAAGATGTAGATATTGATGATATGATTAGGAACTATAGAGCTAAGAAGAAGAGGTCATCTAAAAGTACTAAATGATGATGTACATGAATATTTTAATAACTATTTAATATAAAATCTATTTTCACCATATTCTTCTTTCCCGCAACCTTATATTAAGACCATTTTCATGATTACATATGAGTTTAGACCTATTATTTTCCAAATCATTAATTTTAGTATTTTGAGTGACTTTATGATTAAATATTGGAAAAATAACATGTTTTCACTTATATATCAAAGTGGGATGAGTTCTATGATATTTACAGGTACATTTTAATACTCCAACCAAGACATATGATGGAATAGAATAGAGACTCTTTTCACATCAATTTCCATTCTCTAGTTTTTAGATGTAAAGTGTTTTAGTGTAGTGTATGATGTTATGGAATAGTTGTTACTTTTCTCTTAGGGGAATTAAGCTCACTCCAAATGGACCAAGGAAACATTTTATTTCATTATAAACAGTTGTGAATATTGGTATGTATATATGTTTGTTTTTACTGTAAATATTTCAATAGATTTATATGTTGGGTATTAGGGAATTGAGAGTGATGTGAGGGGGGGGGGGGGCATAAGAGCTTCCGCCTTCACGTGGTTGGCCCTGTTCAGTAGAGAATAATTTATTGGAGCCATTTAATCTTGGAGAAAACCTCCCTCGATCCAGCAGAGAAACAACAAAGTCAATGTTGACTTCGTTGCTGCAACTTCAAATCAAGAGAGGCAGTTTGATCAAATATTAGACGCATGGCTCCAATAAATTATTCTCAAAACCAAGAGGAGATCATTAAGGTATGTTATGACACACTCGTAAAAATTCATCGTAGAGTAAATAATCTGCTACAAATATGACTTGTATTGATTTTTTATTTGTTTATGGAGGTTGAATGATTTTGGCAGGTACTTTAAGATCTTTCTTCGTCGATTGAGGGAAGCTCAAGAATAACAAGGGGTCATACAACTAAAGAGAAACACACAGGTGTTATAACCCTAAATTTCTCTACATATGAATACATGGCCTTTGGCCCTCTTACTTGCATTTTTTGTCAAAGCACTACTGAGTTTCTCTTCTTAAAATCCAATTTTTTGAAGATGTACGCACCCTACACCATTATTGCCTGCGTACATATGCTTGCTACACCACTACAACTCACGTACATATGCATGTTTCACCATTACAACCTGGGTATACTTTCAAAAGTTGCAAAAAATAAAAAGTTGCAAGGAATTTGTTGAGATTACAAGCTATTGGGTAGTTTCCCAACTAATCCACCTGCTATAGCCTGTCACCCAAATGAATAACCATCCTTTTGTCATATAAAAGGATGTGTTGGGGTCTCATTTCAAATCTAAGCATAAGAAGAGTGAAACTCTTCCCGATTTCACTTCCCCTCCTTGCCCAAGATATTGCATCCCTTTTGTGAGAATTGCCTCAACATTCCATCATTAGCCCCTTCTCCCTCCATTTAACCCATTCACTTCCCAAGAAGAGATCAAAAGTTTGAGAGGAGAAGCTTATACAAAGGTGCACTTGGAGCTTGGTGAATAGGATCCCGGACCAATTTCGTGGAACAATAGCCGGATTTGATTGTAAAGGTATAATCATTGAGTTATTAATAAAAAAATTACTTTTCTTGTCCCAAATCATGGTGTACCGAATGCTTTTATTGGTTTATGTTTTGATATTCTAACATCTAACCCTAACTTGTATATGGAATAGCATGATTTTAGTTTTCTGTTTGTTAATCTTTGGATGCAAGTCAGCTCGAGGAGGAGGCATGCAGTCAACAAAACTTCCAAGCGCGAGGAGGTCATCACCAGATGTGGGATTCGAGGTATGGTTACCCGATCTCCTTTTCATTGATTTGTTCATATGAGTTTTGGTATGTTTGGGGTAATTTAGAGAAGTAGTTGAATTTTAGACGGTTAATCGATCTGCTAACATTCTGGACCCTAGTGTAGTCATAGGGGGGTTTTTCCCGCTAGTAGAACTAGCGACCATACTGGGGAAGCCTCTAGGGTTTTTTAGGGGATTTTGGGTTGTACGATTGGTTTTTCTGCCTTTCAAATTTATGTTGAGTCTTTTGAGTCTTTCAAGGGATTTTGGTCACCTTTAGGTACCATACCAGTTCTCCTTGCCCTATAAGACTATCTGTTTCTTTCTTTTTTTAAAGAAATACAAAGGTGTACACACCCTGCCTTGAGTCAGCTCGCGTACATACACGCTCTTCTTAGTAAACAACCCACGTATGTACACATGATGATGAAGCAACAGTAGCGTCTCTGGTTCAAGAAATATTTTTTTGAAAAAGAGGCAGCCAACCTCTTTCCTGATTGAGGTTTATACTTCTCAGGGTTTCTTGATTCAATTCAGAGTCTCCATTTTTACAACCATAGCCTGGGTTAGAATTCAGTTTACTTGTCTTTTTGAAGTTTCTTGTGTTTACTTCTGAAAGGGTTTTAAGCAAGTGTTTTGAATTATTGATCTACTTGTTTGGTTTCGTTAGTGATTCCTTGCGATCCGTAGTGGGTCAAAGATCTATTTTAGTGTTGTCTTGGTGTTCTTTTTACCCCTTTCATTTTCTTTGAAAAAAGAGAAAAAAGAATATTTATTTCAATTTTTCTGTTTGAAGCAATTTAAAAAAAGAAGAAGTTGTTTTCATTTTTAGTTTGGTAAAGTAGTTAGAGTTGGTTATTTTACTAGAAAGGAAAAAGAGTCTGTTTTTTAAGTTCTTTACTGATTTCTTGAAACTTAAGTAGCTTGTAGTCAAGCGAAAATTCATTTTTGGTCTTCTTTTTAAAGATATTGAAAAAGTTATTTAAAGAAAAGTTGGTTACAAAGAGTTAGTTGTAAATCTTTTCTTTTGATTAGAAGTAATTTTTCTTTCAAGTTTCCTCTTTTTCTCCTCTTTTAAGCTCTTATAACATCACTAGTTTCACCACCATATCCCTTGAGTAAATCAAGCCATTAAAATGAATTCTAAATCTAAAATTAATTAAACTTTTATGTTTGTAGGGTCAACCAATTAGTTTAGGGTTAGGGCCTTGAATTAGGTTGGAGAGGAAACTCTTCAAGGACATTAAACAAACATTGTAGTCAGAGCTAGGGAGTGTTAAAGTCTGGTGATGTAGAAGTTATCTGGGACCCCCTCTAACACAGGGGATAAACACGAGGTCACGTGAGGAAAGGAAGTGGCGATAACCCCTCCAAATCCAGACTAAACGTAGTGGGGAAAGCATATTGAGGATCTGTCTTGGGAACACTATCGCCTGCATTTGCCTATGGAGCTTCGTGGACCTCGAATCCATTCAAGATCCTCTATTGGCTTCTAGACAAATTTCTTCTAATGCCCTCGATAGGTTTTAGACTTGTTATCTTTCTCATTGTGGTCCACCCGACTGTCGACTGTACGTTCCTGGTGACTGTTTGTGAGCTGGCAACTTAGTTTCCCATTTTCTAGGGACTTACACGGGTGACTGCAGGGGTATACCGTAGTACCTAGGGAAGACATCGGGTCACACATTGCAGAGTATACCTGGAGGGTACTTCTGTGTTCGAGTTTCACTTGCACCAATAAGTTTCTTTTATTGGTTGGTGTAGCTGTTCTTCCTACTAGATAATGGTTTGCTTGATAGGAATTTTTCTAGTGCGTGCTTGGTTTTAAATGCTAGTTAAATCCTTACTGTGTCATTTGATATTTTCACAAAGTGGAAGATTAAGAGCTCCGCCAGTCACGAAGGCTTCAGGGCCTGCCACCGGTTGCATTAGAGATACCACCGCCACCGTTACGACGAAGACTTGACCAACACGGGTCATTTGAAGTGACCAGGCCACAGGAGACTATTCCTGAGCCTGCTCCGAGAGGAGATTATTCGACTCTGGAGGAACCTAATGTCTCTGACCTTAGAGCTGAATCTTTCGAGCCATCCAACCATCCGATCATTGACTTGTCGGTGCCAATGTTAGTATAATGTTTCCCTCCTAAGGTGACACCTGTCAAGTGCTAGTTAGTCTTACAAGAAGCCATGGAAGCAAATGCTGCTACTTCATCTGGGAGTCCTCATAATCTGGTTTCAGATACTACCACAGGGGGTATGTTACCTCCTAAAACACCTTTTCTAGTCTGGACCATAGTGGTCTCGACTCCCTCTACCTCAAGAAGTGGCCTGATACCGTCATCAGTGACGACGACTGCTCTGTTTATGCAGAGTGCGATGGGACCTCCATTTTCATATGGGATGCCTAGATTCGATTCGAACTCATTCCTTACCTACTCCACCCTAAAGAACATGGGTATGGGGGTAGGGATATCAAACACTCCCGTGCAAGGGTCTACCAGGGGAACTTCAGTCCCCTTCAATGCTATCCCTTACGGTGGGGGTCATATACCTCCCCCATCCCCCTTTCTTGGTGGTTCTTTCCAGCAACCCATCGGGACGAATGCTAACTACAACTTGTTTGGAGAAGGAAGATTAGGACCTTCATCTTACACTACACTGGTGGGATCCATGTTGTTCTCTTTGTTTGATGCATTTGGTAATAACTCTTTTTCTTTGAATGTTGTCTCGGCTAGGGGAAACCCCAGTTTTAGGCAACAAAATCTTGTGTAGGGTACTATTCCTATGCAGGGGGAAAGTACAGGAGTTTTCTCCTCACAAGAACATTGGAATCCTTGGCAGGGATTAGTTCCCTCACAAGGGATCTTGGTCGGGGGCAACCCCTATGGTCAATGGAACCCCTGGAAGGGCTCATAACCTATACTCATCGGATCGATTAGGGGCATCCCCTTCCAAAATCCTTGGAACTCAATGCAGGGAGCAATCCCCACCCAACCCACACCATCCAATTACGAGAATCAGCTGATGATATCGCAACAAACACAATTTTCATACGCTGGTCAAGGCCATGGTTTCTACCATAACCCTGGCCAACAACCGAACTTTTCCTGACAAACCGGTGCCAGTCAAACTCTAGGACCCCTTTTTTCTATACATAGTACTCAACCCAAACTACCATTTCTAGAAATGCTACATTTGCCAGACTTGTCAAGGTTTCTCAACAACCCAATTTGTCATGATCCACGTTGGCCCCCCATGCCGACTAAGTTGCCCTTAGATATTTCAAAATTCGAAGGCAAGCCTAGCAAAGACCCAGATGATCATGTGACAACTTTCCACTTATGGTGCTCATCAAACTCACCGAGAGATGACTTCGTACAATTGCGCCTTTTTCAACGCACTCTTATCGGGGGTGCTGGAAAATTGTATATTGAGCTCGACCACTCGAGGTATTCTTACTTTAATGACTTGGCGATGGTCTGCCTAAACCATTTCCAGCTACCCGTGAGATACGATGCCAAAACTAAATTTCTGGACAACTTTGAGCATACTAAAGCTGACCATATCTCTGATCACATCCGAGAATGACAGTGCCAGAAGAGTTTGATTAAGGTACATGTCCCACCAAATTTCTTGCTAGAGTGGTTCCTGAAGTCTTTGGTACCAGTTGTATCCAAGGATTTTGCAACTTCGGGAGTGTTTTCAGAGGAGGAGGCAATAATGAGAGAGAAACAACTTGAACTGATTTACTCTTAGTCTGGCATGCTCTATGAGATTTTTCCAGATGCGCCAAGGTCCATCCTCGATAATGCCAAACAAAATTCTGGACCCCATACTGATGGTATTGTGGGATCAACACAATGAAATTCCACTGATTTGTTGTCAAATCAATTGAAACAATTTTCGATACAGCAAACACCGACCAACCATACCTCTGGTTCAACTATTCCCCCTACCCAAACGTCAGATGTACACAATGTGCAGTCGACGAACCCGAAGGCCAACCATCAGCCTGAATGAAAGAAGAAACAACAAAACAAGAAGGGTAAAGGGGACAAAAATGCTAATAACAATGTTTGAAGGGGAAAAATAGAGAAGAGAAAGTCGAAGTATCCATGTAACCTTTGCATGGAGGACCACCCGACTCACCTGTGTCCTTGACTTATGGAGGCTCAAAAGCTATTGGTGCAGCAACAACCTACTGTGATGACGAACCCATTTCCACATGGGAAAAACATGGCTCAAGATTCAACATTCTTGAGCACGGAAGGGGGCAGTTAGGGACCCCCCTCATCTACTGGCAATACCTCAGTCGTGGATGTTTACATGCTGAAAGGTGATTCTCATATAGTGACCAAGACCTAAGATTACGAAATGCTAGAATGTGTCAAAAAGGGTAAAGAAGCCACAAACCCACCAGTTCCTCTCCATATTGAGAAGATGATGGGAGAAACAATGACACACATCCCCAAATGTGCATTCAACAAAGATTCTCATAATCCGAAAGCGAGGGCTGCTCAAAACTACTCCGTTGTGGAAGATTTGGCACAAACCCCTTGCATGATGTCTGCTTTGGAAGTCCTCCAGAGCTACACTTCATAGAGAAAATCCTTGTTATCCACCTTTCGGATCTGCAAATACTTGTAACATTGGGGAGATCGTTCTCGATCCAACCGACTTGAAACCTTTTCTTCCTTACCATGTTGCATTTTAGATAGTAGTGTCTTACACCACAAAATCTTTTACTTGGAATATCTTATGTACGGTGGTTGACGAGGATGTCTTGACTTGCGTGATATTGTTGGTGTGTTGGAAGGCCATTGGCCAACCCATTTTTTCTTCGTCGCCTACATTGATGACGACATTCGATGGTCATTCATTTAGACCACATGGAATCATTCCTTCTTTCCTCATGCAGTTAGGAGGAAAGACCGTGTGCGTCGAAGTTGAAGTGGTCGATGCACCTCTCGACTACAACCTTTTGTTAGGAAGTAGTTGGACCTATGCAATGCATGTAGTGGTTGCTACAATTTTTTGAGTCTTGTTGTTTCCACATGAGGGCCTAATTGTGACCATTGACCAATTTTCCTTCTCCCATCCTGACCCTTCATTGGGGGCATCCATGGTCCCAATGATTGATAATCCTCAACTCGACACTATCAATGTAGGGGTTGGTTTCTGTCCGTCACTGATGGGTACTTTTGATTACCCACCTCCTTCTAGCGATGTCAAGATTATATCGGTTTCCCTCAACCAGCCTAGGGATAAATTTTTTCAAATGTCGTCATTTCGAATGACTTACTTTCATGAGTCGTGGACTCTTCCTTGCCCATCGGCTTCTATGGAAGGGAAAGGGCATTCTGGCATGGCCATTCCATTGTTCGTGGAAGAATTTGCATACAGTATTATCCAACAAGATGCGGCTGACCCCGATCCGACTCCTGCACAGGAGTTAGATCCAGTTCTCAAGCCTATTTGGGCTCAAGGTTATCTTGCCACTACATATTCTTTAGACCTAGTCTTTCCCTCAGACAAGGTGATTCTTGAGGGATTGACTGGTCTGGATAGACCTTGGGATGATATCCATGATAAATCATACTTCCTCCCAGAGTTAAGGAGAATAGAGGCAGGTGAATTCGTTTTGACTATGACTAGAGATAGGTATTGTCCTATTAATCCTTTGGATACACACATAGTTTAAACCGAGGGTAATATGGTGAGTATAATTGAAATGATCCCTATAGATATCTCCATAACCCCTACAATCGTGGAGAATGTTTTCATCGGAGTGGACTACTCCCCCGAAGAGATTTGAATTTATACGGACTTATTTAAATAATTCTGTGACATTTTTGCGTGGTCTTACGAGGAAATTCCAGGCATAGACCCAAGAATAGTGGAACATGAGATAATGACTTATCCTGATGCCAAGCCAGTCAGACAGAATCTTCATTCGGTGAATCCTCGGAAAGCGGCAGCGATTAAGGCTGAAGTAGAGAAACTGCTTAAAGCCAGTTTTATCTACCCTGTACAATTGATGGAATGGGTGTCAAACCCCATTTCGGTCAACAAGAATAAGGGTACAATTCATGTGTACATGGAATTCCGTGACTTGAACAAGGCCTGTCCGAAAGATAATTTTCCCACCCTATTCATTGACCATATTGTCGATGAATGCGTAGGCTGCGAGGTATTTTCATTCATGGATGGTTTTTCGGGATATAACCAGATTCAGATCAAACTTGAAGACCAACATAAAAAAAATTTATTTGTCCTTGGGGAACATTTTCATATCGTAAGATGCCTTTTGGACTGAAGAATGTTGGAGGCACTTTCCAGTGGGCCATGTCTTTTTCTTTCCATGACCTTATACATATAGTCGAGGCTTATCTTGATGATCTAGCATCACACTCTTGCAAGAGATCTGATCATCCCACACACCTCCGACTAATCTTCGAACGATGTTGCTACTATCAGATTAGCTTGAATCATAATAAGTGCAGTTTCTGTGTGACATCGGGTCGTCTCTTAGGTTTTACTGTTTCTACAACATGGATCATGGTTGATCCTATTAATATTGAGGAAATAGTTCAGTTTCCTCCCCCGTGCACAATACCCCAACTTCAAATCTTATAGGGGAAAGAGAACTTTCTTCAGTGTTTTTTCATGAACTATGCCGAGATCACTAAAGGGTTCATGCGTCTATTGAAAAAGGGAGTCCCTTTCTATTTAGACAAATCTACTCAACACTCTTTTGAAGCGTTGAAACGTGCCCTTACATTTTCCCCTTTGCTCCAGCCTCCCGATTATAACAGAGATTTATTATTGTACTTGGTCGCTGCAGAGTCGACCATCGGCATGGTATTGGTTCAAGAGGAAGATCTTATCGAGGATCATGTCATTTATTACCTAAGTCGAGGCCTAGTTGGGTCGGAACTCAACTATTCCCATGTTGAGAAGCTTGCTTTGGCAATAGTGCATGCTGTCCAGTGGTTCCATCATTACATTTTTCTTCGCAATACCACTGTCATTGTCATTGTGAACCCCTTTCAATATGTGTTAACATGATGGGTTATTGGTGGAAATATCAATAGATGGATCGTAATCCTCTAGGAATTTGACTTGGATTTTGTTTCTGCGAAATACAAAAATTTGCTAGTCTTTGCAGAACTTATTTCGGAACTTCCGGTCAAATATAGTGATGTCACGCCCAAAAAATCACCTATCAAAGGAGATCTTTTTTATGATCGCATCTTCAGAACCCTGGTATGGAGATATACTAGTCTATCTCTATAATTTGAAGTGCCTTACGTCTGCTTCCCATGACAAGTGTCGATGAATATGTCATCAGGAAAGAAATTATATCATACTCGATGACACTTTGTATTGTCGAGGTGTAGATTGCATTCTTCGCCGGTGCCTTATACACGAGGAATCAGATCTCGTTCCTAACGAATTCCACACTAGAGCATGTGGTGGGCATCTGTTTGGGTTGGCAATAGCCCAAAATATTCTATGTGCCAGTTACTTTTGGCCTACGTTAATAAAATATTGTGTTGAGTGGGTCAAGAATTGCCACCCATGGCAGATATTCTCTTGGAAGATGCAGGCACATCTTGATCCCATCATCGTTCTTGGTCCCTTCATTGAGTGGGGGATTGATTTTACTACATGTCACCTAGTTTCATCTAGGGGGCATCGTTACAACATCGTAGTGGTAGACTACTTCACAAAGTGGGTCAAGGCTATGCCAATATTTAACAATGATGGAGAAACAATGACTCTTTTCATTTTTAACTAGATAGTAGCAAGGTTCGGCATCCCGAAGGAGATTGTCACTGACCATGGCAGTCACTTCCAAAAAAAAATGATGTCTGAGTTAACATCAAATCTTGGGTTGAGGCAAGAACATTCATCACCTCACTACCCACAAGCGAATGGTCAGGTTGAAGCTGTGAATAAATATCTCAAGACTATTATTTAGTGTATGATCACTTCTTCCAAGTCAAATTGGCATTTGATGTTATACTAGGCATTATGGGCCTACCAAACGTCTATGAATATTGCCACCGATTTATCACCTTTTAAACTCGTATATGGGGTGGAAGAAGTCTTTCCAATTGAGTGCCATATCCCATATTTAAAGTTGGCAGTGGAACTACTGCCCGACACTTCACCACTTGAGGAACACCTATTATATATCAAGTAGCTCGATAAGCAATGCCGTGATGTAGCCTCGGCCAATGAGGCTCACAAGAAACGAGTCAAGTGTCAATATTATCGGTCTGTTTGTCCTCGGATTTTCTCTGAAGGTGATCTTGTCCTGGTCTATGATCAAGACAAGGATCCCCTAGGGGCAGGCAAGTTCAAATCCATGTGGTTCAGACCTTACATTGTGAAAGAAGTATTAAAGAAGGGCCCTTATCGTCTAGTTGAATTTGAGGGAAATGCCTTGGCAGAGCCTAGAAATGGGCTCTACCCCAAGAAGTATTACTCTTAGGTTTGTCGCCTGGGTGACTTCTTGTATATATGTATAGTTCTTATACAGTTTTTTGTCTTTTTTGTTTTATGGATGTGTCATTATTTATGTCATGTTTTTAACTGTGGAAAATGTCAAGTGAATCAAAGTTGTTCTTTTGGTTCGTGGACGGCGCTAACCGACACACACAGGCTTTCTTCTATATATTGGGTGATTTTTACACCTGGAGGCCAGTTGTTATCTTCCGGAGGTATCTTTCTAGGTGGCACCACAAACAATGTCATCGAGTACATCACAGTGATAGAGTTTCTTCTTGACACTTTGTTGTATGGCATTTCTTACCTCCGGGTCTACTTATATGCTCAACTAGTTCTGTCCTAGTTAAATGGAGTTTACCGTGTTTATGATCCTACTTTGCATTGATGCCTCCTTAGGGTACATCTCTTAGAACATTAATTTGATTACATTACTTATATCCACATTCCAAGGAGATTAAATCAAATGATAGATACTCTAGCTAATCAAGTATTAGATTGGCATGTTGCTGTCGAGCTGCAGATATATCATGTAAATCAACATTTAATTGTCAACCCGGGAAGGTAGACTTAGAGGAACCAACACAGGAAATGCAGGGCTGAAGAGGGGGTTTAAAGGATGCCAAGCTACTCTCTGAACTGCTAAAAGAAACTCGCTGGAAAGAGCTACTGTACCCTACTTTGCTCTGTACTACTCGGTACTACTCGGTACTAACCGGTACTATTCTGTATATGCATGTAAAAGATAAACCGAAAACAGCTAAGTTCTTGCCACTTATCACTCCACACAACTCAACAACCATCCTATGAAACTTTCTATTGTAATCAAATGAAACTTCTTCATCTCATGAGATATCCAAACTAGTTCCTGAATGTTAAGTAGTCTAAATGTGAAAACTGAAGAAATGAAATCAATGGCTGAAAAGAGAACATTAAACTTAAATCTTGGAATGCTAACCCTCTGTGCAATCAAATGGAATGCTACTTCTATGCTATTAAACCCTTGAGAAGACTGGCAATGTAGATTGGGGTCGAATCTTTACTGAAAAGTAATGGATGAAATCTACTGTAAATACAATGTATCAGCTCTGTTTCCAGCGAAGGGGGCCCTGCCTTCTCTGTCCACAGACTGGATCACTCAATGCATATTAAATATAACTAACAACAAACTGGAAATATCAGAAATCGTGTTAATGAAAACCCTCACTATTTTTATTGAAAATGAGAACAGTACAATTCTATGCCCCCCATCATCTCCCAAGCATAACAACGTTTTTCCTTTTTCTCTACATATTTATCTGCCTTTTCTCGAGCATAGAAGCTCTCATCTCACGTTTTCCAACCCTCTGGCAATGCATGGCATCTCTTTACATAGCATTCTAGATCTATGGCAATGCGTGGCATCTCTTTACAGAACGTTTCAGATCTCTGGCAATGCGTGGCATCTCTTTACAGAACGTTCCAGATCTCTGGCAATGCTACATAACATTTCCAGCTCTCTCCGACAATGTTACACCATGTTTCAGATCTCTGGCAATGTTACATAACGTTTCCAGCTCTCTCTGGCAATGTTACACCACGTTTCAGATCTCTGGCAATGTTACATAACGTTTCTAACCTCTGGCAGTCGTGGCTTTGCGCCCTAGAAGTTATAAAACGGTTTATGCTATCTATCCAATTTGCATCATACCATAAGCTTTAGAAAAAGAGAATACATTGATAATGTGTGGAGCCTCTACACAAGTATGTTTCAACCCATCATAAAATAATCATAAGTATTATCCTCTATAAGCCAACACCCTGCATTCTTGCAAAGTTCAGCTAT
>ML780345.1:944188-970801 GCA_009831015.1 Picea engelmannii
GGGGTTTTATATGTGTTTATGGTTTTATTAATTAATATTAATATTAATTGACATTTTAATTAATATTTATATTAATTAAATGTCAATATTTAATTATAATTTTAAATTGACTTAACCCCTCTCCCTAACTATAAATAAGACCCTACCCTCTAGAATTCTATTACACTCACGCTCACTCACTCCTCACATTCCTATTTGTTGTGGCTACCTCAGTTGTTCTCTCTTGATGATGGTGCAACCTCCTTTTTGGACTATATTTTCATATCTGAGTTTTGTTTTGTTGATGGGGCCTCTCCATTTGATGTAAAAATTTTAGATTTGAGTTTCGTTTGTTGGTGTGGCCTCTGTATTTTATGTAACAATTTTACAGCTGATTTTTGTTGGTGCAACCTCTCCATTTGATGTAACAATTTCATATTTGAGTTTGTTGGTGCATCCATCCCATTTGGTGTAACAGTTTCATATCTGAGTTTTGTTTGTTCTTGGTATTGGTTGGGTACTACTCCTTGATTTTTTTCTAGTTCAAGAGATGATGAGGTGCCTCCCAAGAGTTATCATAACTGTCCTTTTTGTGTAGAGGTGTCTTCATTAGATGTTGGACCTACTAAAGTGATTGAGGAGCCTCCTTGTGGGAGCCAGGTCTCCCTTTTAGGGCCATGGACCTGAGTACATGTGTTGTGGCCTCCTTTGTGGGTTGTCTCTTTTCTATACAAAGGTCGTGGCCTCTTCTTCTAGCTACCACGTGTAGATTTAAGGTCCTTGTGAGGGTTACACTCTTGTTGTCCACTGTGTTGGAGTGTTTATCTAATGTTTCCTTCTTTTCAGTTATTGAGGGTTTGATATCGACTGTTTGTTATGGAGGGTTTTCTTGTTTTATATGGAGAGTTATTTTGTCTCATTTTTTGGAGTTCTTGTTGTCCCTTGTTGTGGGGTACCTGGTTTTGTTTTATCAGCTATGGTCAATACCTTGTTGTCCCTTCTTGTGGAGTACTTGCTACAGTTGTCTTGTGATGTTCTATACCTTGGAAAAACTATTTCTAACTCTTTATGATAGAGATCAAACCCTAGAGGTTTGATCCATGAACCTAAAACTATTTTTGAGCATATTATAAAGGTTTTAATCCACATGTGACAGGTACATCTTTCTTAGATCAGGAGCTAAGCTTGAGGTTTTTCTTTTCACTCAGAAATTTTTTTTATACTCAGAATTTAATTTAGATTTGTTTACTTCGTTTCTCATATATGTTGATCTTGTGAACAGAAAAATAAAAAGGCATTATTTGTTTCTATTTTTCTCTAATTCTAACAATTTTCCTATGACTTTGACCAAGGTAAAACTACTCTAGGAATCCTCCTCACACCTTCTTCTGACCATTCTTCTTTCTATTCTTAGCCTATTCCAACTCACCCTACTTGAGTAAACCTTGTTAATTTTACTTATGGTTGACTTTGATGGAATTTTCTATTTAGGATTGATGTTATTTCCTTGAGGAGCCTTCCAATTTATGTGAATGATCCTAACACTTTCCATTTCTAGTGTAAGGAGGGTGCTCCTTACTTGAAGGAGGTTTTCCCCATATTTATGAAACCCTACATATTTCTACTTATAGTACCTAGCCGCCATTTCAATTAAGACATTTCAATATGCGCCACCATTTCAATTTTGTTTACCCTACTCATTTTTTTCATTCATATTTAGCTCCATATAAGGCATCGGTTGATCTATAAGGTTATTTATTCATTAAAAATACACTCATTTAGTTCTACTTGATTTTCATGCATTGTTAGGCATAATGTTGAGCATACATATTAGTTAATTTTATTTATTTTCCTTAGCTTTTCTGTCAAAAAAGAAAGCAACTTAAGTTTCAAGAGTTTGGATAATGAAGCCTGTATATAGTTTAAGTATTTTTATAGGAGTATATATATATTCCAAGAAAAAAAACTTATATTTTCTATTTCATCAAGAAATCAAAATATACATTGCTAAGCCTTGTTTCTATGTTCTGATCCCTTATTTTTTAGTAGTTCATGTTTGGTCATTATAGTCTTCAGACTCAAAATTTTAAATTTTCTAGTTGCAAAATTCAAAAATTTCAAAAAAGGAAAAAAAAAATTGACATTTTTTTAAAATACCCACATGACATCATAATTCTGACATATGGTAACATCGCTCCCATGACACATACATCATATATATATATATATATATATATATATATATATATATATATATATATATATATAGCTTAACGTCATTTGAGTGATGTTACCATACGTCGGAATTACGAAGTATGGTAACATTGCTCCGATGGCACATACGTCGAAGATATATAGATTAACATCAGTTGAGCAATGTTACCATACGTCGGTATTACGACGTATGGTAACTTTGTTCCCATGGAAAACACATCGTTGATATATAGCTTAACTTCGGATGAACGAAGTTACCATACGTTCGTATTACGACATACGGTAACATCACTCCCATAGCGTCCACGTAGTGGAGACCGACGAAATGGGACATCGTAATTCTGATGTCTCTGATGTCACTATAGCGGCGACTATATGGGGTTTGGATAGTCAAATTCGAGATGGAATGATTCCCCATGAAACTTCATAATAGAGACGATATCTGTGGCATCGAAAAAGCGACATCGTGTGAAACGTCGTTTGAGGGGGTCCTTTGTTTGTCATTCTCCCGACAATATAAAGTGGCAATTGCATCGAACACACCGTCGAAATTTGACCCAAATGTACTAGTGTAACATGTTAACAATTAAAGTTGGAAACCATTTAGAGTTTGTTAAAAATTATTAATAAATAGTTAGATTAGTTATGGATTATGTATACATGTGTAAAGAGTTATATGCTAGTTGGTAAAATCCAGTCATTCTAGAACAAGTTCCTAATTTTATCAAGTGGTTTCCTTCTATGTAAATTTTGAAGATAACTGATTTGATTCATGGTGTAGTTGAGATGCGTGATTATAATGTACTTTTGTTATGTTTCTTTAATGTTATGTGTCAACTAGTTATGTGTCAACTAGTTCTAGGCTCCAACAACAAGTAGATACTTAGAAGCAATTTATCTTTTGATTACTAGCATGTCATGAAATTGAAGGCCAACAATGTTACTTATTTAAATATTGTCAAGTTCTTTATCCATTTTCTTTTGGTATGAAGTTCATTTTTTTGTGGCTCTATTCCTCACAAAGCTTCTTTCTTCACAATAAAGAAAATGTAGCATGTTAAATTGTTTTTTACATTTAAAATTGGCAATCAGGTTTAAACTTTAAATACCCTTAGGCTTGTACAGGGACACTACAAATTATGAGCCATTTATAAAGCTAATTGTGAATCAACAGTTTAACCCCTGACAAAGTACCTTGAAAAAGCCACTTCTAGTTACACGTGACCAAGAAATCTAGAGTAAAGTTTGATTGCTAGCTTATTTGCTGTCAAAAGGAATCCATTGACCTTCAATGTTATGAAATTCATCTTTTCTAGTGGTGGATTTCTAGGGACACATAAAATGACTCTTCAAATTTCATATGCCCTACATCTACTAGTTTGTCAACACAAGATAGCATTTAATTGACATTAGATGAATTTGTTTTTGTGGGATATGCATGATTGTTAAAATTTGATTCCAACACAAGATATCATTTAATTGACCTTAGATGAATTTGTTTTTGTGAGATATGCATGACATTTAAAATTTGACTCTAGTTGTATAAAAATACATTTATATCGCACTACAAGAGCACATTGATGGTTGATCATCTACAACACAAGCTGTGAAATTATTATGAGTGAGGGAAAAATTATTTGCAGGCGGGATTTCACATTTTATATATTTTTGGATGACCATGTCATTATAAAGTGAAACCTTATGTTTCTATATGTTGTGAATATATGGTCTTAATATTTATATTATATATCTTGGTTCCCTAAGTCTTTGTTTCAGAGTTGTGGATTGGTTTGGAACCTTCAAACCATTGTTGTGGAAATTGTGGAAGGTCGCAGTTTTCTAAACTTGTTGATGGATTGTTTGTAGTGTGCACAAACATTCCTTATGGATACAGTTTTTTTCAAGGTGATCCGAAATGGATTCAAACCAATGAATGGGTAAGACTTCGGTACTTGCAAGACAATTCAACAATTTATGATGGTTATATAACCTCTATAAAAGACAAATAAATGTAAAGTTGGGTAAGACAAAATGAATGTTTGAGAAAAAAAAGAATTAAATTAAAAGAAAAAAATAAATATAGGAGAGAATAGGTTGAGGGTGTTGTTTCTGAGTTTATAATTTAAGGCTCTAAAGTATACTGTCAAGGCATCTGAAAAGATAGAGGAAGTTGAGGACATAAACATCTCTGATTAAAAGGTGAGGTCTATATTTGGTTTCTCAACTGTCTCTGTCGAAATTCCCAGTTTTCCTGAATGTTGATATCTCTCTCAATTGATGCCCATGAACGTTCCAACTCAACCCGGTTATTTGTTGTTTGTAATATAGTATTAAATAAATTTAGAGCGATGATGGTTTGATCCGAAAGACCGGGTTTGATGTTAGTCTTCCTTAAAACTGGTACTGTGATGAAGGATAAAAAGTAAAGAAGATACAATTCTGCATTTTCTTTTTAGGCTTCGTTATCTCTATTTCACAATGTAAGGAGAAAGATTTTAAGACACAAATTAATAGGATGACTAAATTGTAGGCCATTTCTTGTATCTGAGTTAAATTTTAAAGGAAAAGAAACATGCATGATATGAGAAAAAACATAAAGCTATTAACAAGGTGAGGCATCAATTTAAGAGGAATCCCACGTTGTAACAGAAGGCTATGAAACCAGAAAAATATTAATGAAGCATATGATATTGAAATCTAAACATCTACAGGTCTTGTATCTGCTGATAACCGATACAAAGGAAAAATTGTAAATGATTTAAATAACAAGAATAATAATTTCCATAGTAGAGGTAGTACTAAATTGTAGCCAAGCATTCATCAATTATATATATGAAAGAAAGATGAAAAGACGGGGGAACACATAACTCAAACATGACAAAATCAAGAATCTTCAATCTGCATTTCTATTGATTCAGAGTTTCTTTAAAATTACTTTTGTCAAAATATGCTCTTTTAGAGAAAGAAAAAAGCCTTTCTTCAGTCTTCACTCCTTGTATTTATACAAGGTCATCGACACTTGATGGTTAGAAACCTCCTACCTTTTAGGGGAAAAATAGTTACAAAACTGCAACTTTAACCATTGCATGATTAACATTGCTTATCTATCATTTCAATAGTATAAGATTTCAAACGATACTTCACCATTCAGTTGAAGTCTCTCCCTCCTTTGATGCTATACATTCAATACATTTATCGAGAAAATGAACAAAATTTCTAGGAGGCGTGGGAAGATCCTTAGTCTCAAACAGATAAAACTTTCTTTGTATCTTTGGAAACTGGTCTTCAAAACCTTTATCGGCAAACCTGATCACTTGAAATTTTAAATTGGGTTGTACCAGCCATCTGTCTATTAGGTTGGCGTTGATTTTCTTTAACTGTGAAATCTTCGCCTAAATATCCTTCAAGCCCTCTTTGCAGTTCAACTGTTGTTTCACAATGTTTATCTGCCCTAGTGGCTCACATCAATCATTTCTTTCGATACCTAATGCTTGCTTATCCAAAGAATCAAAGATTCCCTCACAGTCATCTTTGATTTCTTTGACTATATTCTTGTTTTCAGATATATTTGTTTCCCATGCCTTGAGCATGATGTCTCCTCTTATCTATTCAGTGACAGAAATCTTTAGATTTGTCAACACCTCTCTATTTCCTGAACATGCAACTACTTTCTAGAAGGTATTCCTTACTGCTTTAGCCTCTTTTTCTAGTAAAATAATATTATCAAGGGATTTTCTTACCTCTTGAAAGAAATTCTGGATGATCTCTATTTTGGAGATTAATTTCTACTACTCAGATTTTATCTTTGTATGTGCTTCCAGCGAGAGGGCTTGAAAAGCCTTTAAGTCTACAGCCCGGCCTTCTGTCAAATTTAGCTTAGCCTATACCTGTTTTACAAGCTCCTTTTGCTAAGTAACTTGGACCTGACTTGCTTGTATCCTATCATTCATTTCATCCAGGCTTGATTTGAGTGATTTCATTTATTTCCTTTCAACAACTCTGGCCTGCTCCAATCTTTTATTTACCTCTTCTCTAATGTTTTTCTTAGCATTCTTTAACTAGTCTTGCAATTGAGCTATTGTGTGGTTACTCTTCTTTATCCTTGATCTCATGTTCTCCACAATAAAAAGGTTTGTTGTTGCCATGGCTCCCATGGAGCTTGCTACCTCTGTAGCGAAATCCTCCTCTTCCAAATTCTGGCCATCTACCAAGGCCCTATGATTTTTCACCATACCCCCCTCTCTCATATACATCTCTTGTTTTAGGACAACCTTCCTCTTTTTGCTGAAAAAATAATCAGAAAGAGGGTTCTCATCTCTGGAGATAGGGGTGAGGTCACTAACATATATGGCTCCCATCTGTGGGAAACCAAAGGCATACTGTAAAGGGTTTAAGGAATCTATGGGACTTCCTAGCTCTGTAGATATTGTCTCTCCTATGGCCTTAGGTATATTGACATCAACAATAGGTGATGAAAGAGGAGGGGACTTACTGGACTTGGGAGGTGTCCTGGGCCTCCTCTCTGCTTTCATCTCTGGATTTTCTATTTGTAATGCCTCTTCATTTTCTGAAGACCTTTCAGTCTCCTGAGGAAATTCTTCAGGATTGACTTTATCTTGTGCTTCTTGTCCGAAACCTGGAGGAGTATTTTCTTGTTCCTGATGAAGGGTGATTTCTTCTCCTTGCAGTACTTTGGGAAAACCACTCCATCTATCCTTTTGGAAGGTCTAAAAACTAGCTTGCAGGTCCGAAGGCAGTGTTTGTACCCTCTCTAACACCTCCTCATAGGTCCTAGTCCCTTTAAACATGTCATCACAAGGGGATTTCTCATGTTCATAAGCCTTCATATTACAGTGGGCCATGTGTTTTCCCACTAACTGGTAAGGGTCATGCTTCTTGTGTTCGAGGTCTACCAATTTGACCTCCTCCAGCACTGCCGCCTCAACTTTGGAATGACCCAAGTTGAGAAGTGAAAATTTTCCAATCTAAATGGGAAAGACCGGCCAAGACTTCTTTTGAGCCATCTTTAGTTCTATCCCAATTCCACCTATTACTATTTTATGAGATACCTCCCTGCACACCAGTCTGCCAGGGAGGAATTTTGGGAGTGCATGTGGAGGGATTGAACATCCGAAAAATCTGAGGTAGGAGAAATTCTCCTCTATAAACTAGTTAGCAATTTCCCTGAGGCTTCCCACGACCAACTCTGAAATGCGGGGAGGTGCACAGCCGTATAGCATCTGATGTAGTGGTATCACCACGAAATGACAAATTTCATAGAATGAGTCCTTGGCATTTTTGTCTAAAAGTTTAGAATGATATTCATGAATAGGTTATGGGTAAGTTGGATTCCAACTCCAATTCATTAAATGGAAAGGAGTTGTGAAGCATATAACATCCATGATGTATGCAGACATATAAAAGGCTACTAGTCGGCCATTGGATCTTGCAGTATGATATTCCATGACCTCCTTCTCTATGTTATCAGATAAAATATTATCCCAATTAAAACTGTAACCTTCTGCTGCCTTATGCAAAAGAGGTACCCATTCTGCAGGGAAATAGGTAGGACTTTTCTTTCCGAAAAGTCTACATAACATCATCGCCACATAGACCATATACTCGTTTGAAGAGGTTGTGGCATAAACACCATGGGTGTCGGCCCTGAATTTTTCTTCGTTGCTCCACCAGTCTTTGATTATGCCAGGATATGTTTGGTCTGACTCAAACCATTCTTTCCTTTGAAACTCACTCATGAAATATTTATTATAAATATACTTGGGATTGGGAGACAATTTATAAATTACTTGTATATGTTCCGGTCTGAAAGAGCCAATGATGACCCCTCAGCTGTCCAGAATGCTTCTCATCTGCAAATCTATTCGCTCAAAGGCCCAACTGATCATGTCTTTATACGTCACGAGTCGTGTTCGTGTAGCTACTTTGTGAAGTTCAGACTCCACTACATCTCGGAGCTTGTTGTCAGCATCATGAGGGGAATTCTTAATTTCATAATCCAGATTTTCAAAAATTTGCCTCCAGGATTTTATGGAATCGATGGCATGTGGTATTATGTCAGATACAATGTCTCAGTTTGGACTCGAGCCTTCTGTAACTTCCTCTCTTTTCTTGGGAGATTTCTTAGGCACCATGATGTTTGAAGTGGACCAGAAACCTGTTTACGGAGAAAATGTGTATAAAACTGGATAAATGCAATTTGCTACAGATGTAAAGGATAAGAATGAAGTTCGAAACACAGGAATTTTATTTACCCTTAATTTGTGTTATGACGAGCGTACTGATACAAGCTATGAAAAATTAATGCTTTAATGGAAATATATGCCTGGAGATATGCTTTCACGTCAAAAAATATCTTCATTTACTCGTCATTAATACTGTCGTATATCGGCGATTTCAAAAATGGAATTTTGAAAATCGCTGCCCTCCTCAATTCTCGAAATGCGAAAAGCATCTTAGTTATCACTAATCATGTTTTGAAAACAACTTATCCTTAATCTTAGACTTTGTTTAAAGAAACACAATTTCGCATTTCGAAACTTCAGAGATCCTATTGTCAGGAGATATGTCATAAGAAGACCCCGTATCATGAAATTGCGATGGGATTAGTGAGGCGCTAATCATTTGGATTAAAGCCTTAATTAATCAAGATTAGTGAATAATTATTTTTTACTTTCAATTTTCGAAAAATCGAGGATCGAGAGTTCGATGGATGAGAGTTCGAAAACACTTTAGTAGAGAGAAACTCGAATCGTGAAAGATTAAGGGAAAGATAATTACATTTAAGAGTTTAATTAATGACAAATTAAAAAGTGCTTTGTGAAAAGTGACGGAAAATGTAACATTTATTTCTTCCCCCCTTTTTACCTTTTTTTATTTTTTAATATGTTAAACAGCTTTGGGATTTCAGCATCAGGAAAATGGGATGGTTGAAGCTCATACCTCGAGAAGAACCGAATCTTGAAACCCGAAAAGGAACGAAAGATTCTGACTCCTTTTTTTTTTGGACTAAGGGCGACTCCATGACTTAGGAAAAGATGAAGCTTCTGTTTTAAAGGGTAGAAAATTTAAATTTCGTGTCAACAGAGGGATGAGAAATCAAAGGTTATTCTATTGGCCTTCTCATTACTTTATCTCTCCCTATTTCCTCATGTAATTTCACTCCCATAAAGTTTTTTTTGGCCAAGAGAGGAAGAGGCTTAGAGATCCATGGAAGTAATGTAACCATAGATTGCCAGAATGAAGAACTGAGCCCCATTCAAAGATGGTTTTCCCATTTGGGTTTCTAGGGTAAACATTGTGTCCATTGTGTCTTGAATGGCTTGGATATTTCTCTGTATGTGAATTCAATATGTTAAGCTATAATTTATACTTTCTTTGGTTCTAAGATAATGTATGAATTATCATTTGTTTTAATGTTTACTGCAACTAAATTTCCAAACAAAATGAAGAACTAACCATTGTGTTCATCTTAGCAACAGTCATAAATCCCTTTCCATGCATTTTTTGGGAAGCCAACAGATCTTTGATGCCCACCATTGGATTTACCTTGAGATTTGACATCTGGGGCTGCCATTAAGTGGTTGTTGCAATTTATTATCTTGGTTTCTAATTTTACCTCCAAGTTATAGTCATCCTTGTCTGTTGAGACTGTTGGCATTATCTCTTTGTCAAATTTGTTTTGTTGGGTCATTTCCCATTTGTTTGGGTCAATTTTCAATTTCCTAGGACGTTTTTCAATTTCCTGGATCATTTTGCAATCTCCCGGGATGTTTTCCACTCACCTGAGATGCTTTGCAAGTCCCTGGGACGTTTTCCCACTTGTTTGGGTCGATTCCCACTTGCTTGGGCATTCTAATAAATTTATGGCATTTTACTTAGTTGTTGGACATTTTAATTGTTTGTTGTGCATTTGAAGTGCAAAATTGGGTTGATTACTCTCTCCCTGAGCCATTTTCTCCTTCCCTTGAGTGTTTAAAGTCATAGACGAGATGGATGGCCATTTAATTACAAGAAGATAAATCCACACATGTCATACGACCATACATAGCATGTGGACATCCTCTTTCACTCTTTACATTGTTTGGCATCATACTCAATTCGTTTTTTTTGGGCATTGAATAAACTCATAGAGAAATGAAGGTGTTCAAATTATGGGATATGTTTTGACATGTTTGATCTTCTTCTATGAAATGTAAATTGCAAAAGTGGAAAATGTAAGTTGCAAAAGCGGAGTATTGAGATTAGTTCATTGATTGTGCATCAAGTGTAAGAGTTGGACATTTGAACAAGATAGAGATCCCAGATGACGTTTGTGTATGGGAGGCACAACCAATTTTACAAGCCAGTGAAGTTGACCACAATGAACCTTCAAAAGTATTGAAATCTCAAACTAATTTTCCTCTCCTCTCGAGGAATATTGCTTGGTTGATATAAATGTAATGTAAATATGATTGGCTTGGCCGATTCTTCAATTTCTTGACCAATATTGATTAGAATTGAAAATAACTTGAGCAGGTGCATACAGAGTAATCAAAGACTTGGCGATATACTCACAAACATAATAGTTGTTGTGCAATAGTGAAGGGTATACAATGGTTTCCCACAGTGCTAGTTGGCTCACTAGAACATTCACAATATCCAAAGGAGAAGTGCTCAGACTAATAATTGAGTAATAAAAATAACCCTTCTTTCACCTGAGAGAGGAGAATCTTAAACGAGAATAAGGGGGGAGCAACCATTCATGCAGAATTGGTGATTGATACTTGACCTAGACATAGAGATAGCAGACCCAAGCAGTGAACTAATTAACCAAAAATTCATTCTTCTGCCTATCGGAGATAGAGCCAGAGCTAGGGAACTTAAGTGACAGATCCATGCCTTGTATGCTTGTTTGGTGAATAAAAACCAAGAAGCTATAACTTAGAGACCACACTGCATTTCCCATTGGTTGTTATGTGCAAGATACACAATGTTTAGTTTGAAATAAAAGTTTTATCAAGGACAGAGGCATAGTAATCATTCCAAGCACAGAGCTCCATGTAAAAGACAGAGGAACAAAGAACATATTTTAACTTTCATATAGGATCTGTGTCGGTGAAGCGATTGGGCTATAAGTCCCCCATTTACGAATCAAAAGGAACCCAGAAAGGTGGTTTTGCAAAAGTCTACAAGGCTCTACAAGAGGTATGACACTAGTAGAGTGTGTGGCCTCCTCCTACTCCAAGCCTAAATCCCTATCCAACTTCCAACCATGTTGCCACAAAGTTCCTTTTCCCAAATATGTTGCATCAACAAGAAAAAATATATTTTTATGACTTACATTTTGTCTAATAGATAAAAAATAATATGCTTGTTGTCACACCCTATCTAGGGGTCAACCCCTATGATGGGAAAGTTTTATTCTCCTATGATCTGTACATTTGAGATCAAATTTTTCCTTAAATATAAATAAATAATTGAAAAATGATACGCAAATAAGTAATTACATTCTCTCAATGCACACACATGACTACATATCAATGCACTCTACACAAGTTCCAGTGAGGTGTATTTCTTCAATGACACACATACATTTAATGTGCATTCTTTTTCTTGGTGGATGCAACATATTGTGTGTCCATGGGATAATTGAAGTAATCCATGGCATCATTATAAGGATGTTTTAGGCCTCTTTCATGTAGCAAGTGCAATGTGAATCCATAAATACTTTGGTTATTGGATCATTTTAGCATTTAGAACAAGAGCACATACTATTAGTGGTAGTTACAAATTGAGAGCAGACATGTTGACATATATTATTGGCATACTTCATTTCATTTAAGTGCCCAACATGCTAATGGAAATTAAAGTGTATTGTGTTTCCATGAGTTTTAGAAGGTTGTTCCAAGCATATATAAATAGAATATAAAGTAGGATAGTCTAGTTGGCAGTGATAATAGGCTTTATTCATATTTCTAACTAATTTAGATGCACCACCCAAAATAAATGTCATTTCCCATAATGATAGTTAAATTTCTAACTCAGCCTTGCATGAGCTCATTTTATATCACAAGAACTTGTGCTCTAGATCTACCATTTGATAAAGTATTCTCTTCCCCTGTACATGATGAGAGGATGATTTTTGTTGTAGATTGTTCAATTGACGGTTTTTACCATCATCATAAAGGATGTACCTGTAATTAGAGGGTTTGAAGTGGGTTGTGGGTTTGAAAAGACTCTAACCACTAGCAACAAAGAATGTTTCCTTTTAGCAATATTTCTCTAGTGCATTTGAAGCTTTGAGTGCAACAAATTTTTCTGAAAATTTTCATTTGGTTATAATTTTTCCCATCATGGCATGCCCAATTATTAATTTTTAAAAATTATTGGATACTATTAAATTTAGTTCAATTAAATGAACTTAGTAATTTGAATTATTGGGAGATTTTAGATCTAGTCCAATGGATTTTGATTCAAGAAGAAATTAGGCTCTATGATCATGGAGACTCTATTGACAGGCAGATGCTCAAGGGATACAAGTTCTCATTGAATGGTGGATAGGGGTTATGGTTGTGCCTCCTAGGATAGGAAAATATATCACTTCAACAACTATTGTAAACCATTAACCATTTTTCCAAGGTCGGTCAACCCCAAGTAATAAGGAAAATGTTTTCATGGATTGTTAATCAATGATTATTGTTGGCACAGGGGCAGGCCCAAGGTTCAGCCTCAAGAGCACACCAACAAGCCCTAGCTACTGGCCTTTTCGGCAACACCTGCGAAGCAGATGCAGTCTCACCCAAAGAAACTATGCGGGGGTTGCATGACAGAGATGTCTACAACCAGGGGAATATCAAGTGGATATAATACAATAGCAATATATCATGCATCTATCATTCAATAAGCTAGATCTATCCTTCACAGCTATAAGTTTGATCCAATATTATAAGGCAGGTAACAATATAACAACGATAGATATCAAAGCATCAATCACACACACAACAACAGATGTACGTGGTTCACCCTCTCTCTAGGGCTACGTCCACAAAACTGTGCTATATTATATTAAGGAAAACATACAGTTCTTGTCTACGCTCTTAGCTAGCAGATCTTCTTTCTCTTCTCTCTTTCTCTCCCTTCCCTACGCACCCAACTGCAGGAATTGACCTTCGCACACAACATAAGATCTTACAATACTATAAGGCTTCCTCTCTCTCATCACTTCTCTCTCTCAATACAATGATCCCTCTCTCAATACTATAGCTAGATCAACAACAATATTGTACTGTAGAATTACCAACCAAACCTAGGCCCTTTAGACCTCTATTTATACATTATAACACCTCACCGACAACCTTAGGCTGAAACCTAGGTGCCAAAACCCTAAAATACTAAAACCCTAGGTGTCTAAAACACTAGGTCAACTTGACCCGCTTTTTCCAGGCTTCGACAGCTTGTCTTTCCTTCCTTCTCGCACAGTGCTCCAAAGCATCCAACGATGGATTTTTCCGCTTGCCAAGTTGTCCACGATCCATATTCCTTATTGATCTGTCATCCTTGATCTCCTCATCCAACAACTTTCATTTCCTTGCTTTGCTCCATCTTTTTTTCTCTTTTGCTTACTTTGACCCAGTGACAATCGCTGTGTCTCCCGTGAAGTTCTCTTTTCACCTTTTCTTCCTTGTTATTTTCTTCCTTCCATAACCAAGGGCCAATAGGCCCCAACACTCACCTGTGACTCGTCCTGAGGCACGTCATATTTGATCCTTTTGTTTTGCTTCGACTTTGGTCTGTGCAAGGCAGCCTTGGTTTCTGCTTTATGCCTCCTCTCCCTCCTTGTGCAAACTGTCTTTTCCATGTCTGGTACCCAGTTTCAACTGCACCTGGTACTTAGACCCTTTTTCTCGTGCTTTTACTGAGATCTGCGAGGCAACTGGTTGTTATAGTACAATATTCATCCAACTCCCATTCACCAATCCTTCCTTCCATTCTCCCTTCAATGTTTTCAGTTGCGCAGCTCCTCCTTCTGTAACATAGGTGATATCATATGGTCCAAGACAATGCAGTCTGAACTTCCCTAGGTGTCTTATAAACTTACTGTCGTACATCAGTACTAAATCACCTTGCTTGAGTGCCTTCTTCATGATGTGTCTGTCGTGATATGCCTTCTCTCGTTCCTTCTAAACCTGTTGGTGTAATCCTTCAATGAATCTGTCTTCTTCCAGTTCAACCAACTGGGTGAGCCTTTCCTGAACAACACCAGTGTCATCCATACCTGTAAAAGTAGCAACTTTTAATCTTGGTACCAAGTATTCCATCGGGACAACAGCTTCGAGACCATAAACCAACTTGAAAGGAGTTTGCATTGTTAATTTCTTGCAAGTGGTTCGATAGGCCCATAGTACTGCAAGTACTCTTAAGTCCCAGTCATCCCTATTCACAATGAAAATATTCATTAATGTTGTCTCCAAGATCTTATTGAATGCTTCAACTGTTCCATTTTCTTGTGGATGGTATGGTGTACTCTTCTGATGGTGGACTGCAAATTCTTCAGTCAGAGCTTCAACTGTCTTATTGATGAAATGTGTGCCTTGATCACTCATAAGGATCTTGGGGCATCCAAACCTAGTTATTATGTCATCAAATATAAACCACGCAGCTATAGTTGCACTATAGTATTTAACTGCTCTGGCTTCGGCCCATCTGGTTAAGTATTTTTTCGCAGTAATGATATACCTTTCTCCTGTGCATTTTCCTGGTGAGTTTATAGGTCCCACGAAGTCAATGTCCCACTTTTCAAATGCTTGTGTGGTCATCTATGGTTCTAATGGAATTTAATCTCATCTGGATGGTTTCCCAACTCTCTGGCACACATCACAGGCTCTAGAATAATCCTTAGCATCTCTGTGTAAGGTAGGCCACCAAAGGCCATCTCTCAGGACCTTCTGCGCAGTTTCTCTCCCTACGTAGTGTCCCCTTGTGATGCCTTCATGAGCTTCTGCAAGGATCAATGGTCGCTCTATATCCATAACACATCTTATTAGTATCTCATTAGGTCCCAGTTTGTATAGTTGACTAGCTATAAGTGAAAAAACTCTGCAGTGTACCCCACTAGCTATTTCTTTTGTGGAATTGTATACTCACTAGGTTCCATTCCTGTTGACAAGAACTAGACTATGTCTGCGAAGTGGTCATCAATATTTCTAATGGTGAGTAGTTGTGCATCCGACATTGTATCCTCCAAACTGGTGGGTTCTTCTCCAAGTTCCAACCTCGACAAGTGGTCAGGGCCCTTGTTCATTCTTCCTAGCTTAACTATGATCTCAAAATCATATTCTTGAAACAACAGAAGCCATCTACATATTCTCCCCCCCAACATTGGCTTGTTGACTAGATATTTCAGCGCGAAGTGATCTATAAACATTTTAAAGTGTCCTCCCAACAAGTAGTGGAAGAATTTTTGCAACACATACACCATGGCTAATCCTTCCCTCTCGCTAGTGGTGTATTTGATCTCCATTGTAGATAGATTCCTTCTAGAAAAAGCTAACGGATTGTCGATCTCCCCTTCTCCTGGTTGTGCCAATACTACTCCCAATGAAAAAGAAGATGCATCGACGTGCACATGAAACTCTTTGCTCCAATCTAGAAAAACCAGAATGGGCGCAGTGACCATCTTCTGTTTCAGCGTGTCGAAGCTCTGCTGGCATTCATCTGTCAAGCCAAACTGGAAATCCTTCTTCAACAACTTCTCCATCAGTGTTGTGATTTGGGCATAGACTTTAATGAATTTCCTATAATATCCAGTATGTCCTAGCGCAGTGCGCAGTTGTTTGACTGAAGTAGAAGGTGGAAAATCAACTATAATTGTAATTTTAGATGGATCAACCAGCAATCCCTACTTGCATACAATATGACCTAATAACACTCCAAATGGTGATAAGAAGATGCACTTCTTCATATTCAAAGCAATTTGACACTGCCTACATTTATCCAACATTAGCCTTAGACATTCAATATGATTTTTCAACAAACTAAACACAATCCAGTCATCAAAATAAGATTCTAAAAAATTATGCAAAAATTATTTGAACGCTTCAACCACCACCCTGGAAAAGATGGTTGGGGCATTCTTCAGTCCGAATGGCATCACTGTGTATTGGTAGGATCCTCATTCTATGGAAAACGTAGTCTTGTGGTGTTCCTCCTTGGCAATCCGGATCTAATGGTATCCTGAAAATCCACCTGTAAAAGAATATACTTTTTGGCCTCCCACGTTGTCTAATACTTTATCAGTGAATGGTGTAGGGAAAGGGTCATGCAGACAGACATCATTCAACTTCCTGAGGTCCATAAATATCCTGATTTTTCCTGTCTTCTTGTCTTGTATGACCATAGGGCTGATCCACTCTGATTCTTCGACAGGTTCAATAATCCCTGCTTCCAGCATTCTGTCGAGCTCAATCTTCACTTTTTCCTTGTATTTCAGGTTCAATTTGTAGGGTCTTTTCTTGACTGGCTTCGCACCTGGTTTCAAAGGGATCCTCATTTCTCCCATAGGACCTTTAATACCCTTCATATCAGTGAACTTGGTCAAAAACAAGTCCTGATATTCATGCAGTAACTCTGTAATCTTGTCAATGGTTGCAACATCCCAATAATCTCCGACATTGGCAAGCTTCGATGTTTCCTCTGTCCCAATGTTGACTTTTTAAATCTCGATTGGCTGAGCAATAAATGGTAGATCAACTCATGGTCCTTCCACATTTCTTTGGCCTTCTGTTTTAGTAATGTTTACCTTTCTGGGATCATCATCGTCATCAGCATTGATGTTGTAGCAACTCTGCAATTTCTAGAAAGGTGCAGTCCATTCATCCTCTTCTTATTCCATAGGGAGGCTAGATGCTTCCTTGAATACCTTCTTTCTCACAATATGTAATGCTTGGTATACTGACAGATATTCACTTTCAAATAAAAAGGTGGTTACAAAGTTCTGAATCATACCTTCCCAATCTATAGCGATGAGGTGCAACTCTGCTTGAAGGTACCAGTTGATAGGGGTCGTGTCCAGTGTGTTAATGAATCTGTGCACCCATTTTTCTTGAGGAATGTCACTCCAGGCCTCTTCACAGCTTCGTACATGGTCCTTTGGGCAACTTCGACCGGTATATCTTACTTCGCAACTTGTTTCTTGTACTGAGAACCGTGTTGTTATCAAGGTTCGGCATTGTGTCCAGTCTGTGATGTTGCTTTTATGTGTCCCCCACCATCTTTTTGGTTTGGATTTCAGGGCCTCATCCATTGCCAACAATCTATGTTGTATTGGTACACTTGTTTCAAAATATGATAGGAAGGCTTCTAAAGGGTTCAGACCATAAAATGTGGGTAAGTTACTCACTGTTGTGTCGATCCAATGAACTTCTCTGGTTAATCTAGCACATCTTCTAGTAGATACATCATACATCTGGTTCTGCCATTTTTCCAGTGCTTCTTCTGAATATGATGAACACGCGCTATCACTTTTCCAGCTCAGATTCCCATCGGCTCTAGGGTTGATGTAATCTTGTTGTCTGGCTATTAGTTTGTAGATGTTTTCCAACTCGGATGTGTGATCTTCTTCTCTGATGGGCTCTATGTATCGCAGAACTTCATCTGGATCTAAGGGTGCAATGACCCTAAGGCCATCTCTTTCAAATGTCATACGTATTTTCTTCAAATCAACAACAGTGGAATTGTTGAAGGCCCAATCAATTCCTAGTAATGCAGGGTAAGGGTAGCTATCATCAATGGTTTTAATTACCTCAAAATCTGCAAAGGTTCTAACTCTGTCGATGTCCATAGGGACATGCTCCAATCGTTCGAATGGGATGACAGCTTGTTGATTATCCATCCTAAGTCTGATAGGGGAATAGATCAACCTTAGTTTTCCCATTGGTGCCCAAGTTTTCTTCGTCATGACATTGGTTGATCAACCTTAGATCAACCCTAAGTCGAGGACCACATAGTCTATATCATACTCTCCTATTTGAGCATTCAAATGTAATTCTTTATTTGTCCTTCTCTTCTTACCAATTTGGTGTACTTCCCTATTAAGTAAGGGGTCTATCTTCCCTAGCTCATACTTCCTGATTAAGTTCTATAGTTCTTGCACATCGTTCTCATCCTGAATTAACTTAAGATAGGTGTATAAGAATTCAGTGAGCTTACTTACCTCTTTTCCTTGCTTTGGAGAAACTGACTGATCAAATGCTTGAGGCATCCCATATTCTCTTATTTCTGGTCATTTTTTTTATGAAAACCCTTGGTCTCTCTTGAACTCTTTCCTTGCTTCCTCGAATACTTGTCTTTCTTTCTTTGCATCAAAAGCCTGAGTCTTCTCTGCATCTTTCCTGATACTTGAATCTTTTGTGATCTTTCCTTGGATCATTCTATCCTCTCCTGTAGCAACACCTCCTAGAGTAATAACAATGACTCTAGGGTCTACTCCGCAAGGTTAATCATATTTCAATTGCACTTGTGGGTTCTGTTGGGGTCCTCGTCTTTCCTGAAGCTTAGATAGCAGCATAGGGCAGTCCTCGATGACATGCTCGGAGGAGTTGCAATAACTGCAAGTGGTACAAGGGTTCTGATAGTCCCTTGCTAGATGTCTTGGTTGCGCACAGTTATAACAGATTATTTGTCCTCGGCCTCGACCCATTCCTCCTCCTCGTCCTCTTCCTCTATATCCACCGCGAGGATTGAAGTTTCCCCTTCCTGGGGAGTTATACTAAGCATTGTTTCCTTCTTGATGTACTTCACCTTGGATCTTGTATATGTCTCTTGATCTTTCATGCATGATATCATAAGCTATGCAATCCCTATTGTCATGCCCTACTGATTTACAGAATGTGCAATATAATTTTGTGGGTGTCTGAACATATTTTTGCATGTAATAGCACTCACTAGAGTGATGTTGATTTCTACATACTTCACACCAAGGCAGGTTACATTTCTTCAAGGAGCTCGAGGATCTAGAAGCCAAGTATTCATTAAATAGAGGGAAGTGTTCCTTGTCATGTCCTTTTGATATGCATCTTACACACCAGATATCTTCTCTTTTGTCCTTTCCCTTGTCCTTCTTCATGTCTTCGACCTGTAGAGACAAACTAGTTAGCTGACTCAAGATCTGACTCATACCTGAGCTGGATTCTCCCATAGGGGTTGATTCAAGCTTCATGGCGATCTTCAATGATTATGCCTGTGAAGCAATCTTCTACTGCATCAGGGGGACTTTGATATGTGGTAAGAGAGAAGTGATGAACCATTCTTTATTCTGCTCGTCTGGGATCTTAAAGGTCAATCTTCCTGTGAGGGTCTTGAATCTTTGATTGAACTCCCAAACAGGTTCGACTACCTTTTGCTTGATCTCTTTTAGCTTTGTAATACATTGGGACTCTGAATTAGGTTTCTTAAACTCTACAATCAACATGTTCTTGATCTCATTCAATGGATTAGCCTACACAAGTCCTTGGACAAGCTTCATGTACCAGCTCAACGCGCGGTCTCTCAGTGTAGTGCTAAACTGGTTTCTTTTAACAGCTTCATCAGTAATATTTTTAATGTTCCACATGGCCTCACATAGGAACCAGTGTTGATCAGGATCTTTAGATCGATCTCCTCTAAATATAGGGAGCCTCATGTCATCTTCCATGGAGTTGCCTAGGTTTCCTGTCTGAGTGGATGCTGAGCTTCTAGTAATAGTGCTATGTGGACTCTGGTGATGTGGAATGTTTTGATTACTTAGTGTTTCTGAAACAACAGGAGGATTGATATTACTTACTTCAGTAGCGTATGCAGTTCCTGAGTTTTCTGGCGTGTCTCGGCGAAGTTCTTCCACTACTTCTTCCTCTGGCCCCATGGGTTCTGAATGTTCTTCATCTGTTAGATCTACCTCTTCTCCACTATAGAAACCCTCTTCTCTGTAGTTTTTCTTAAAGAAGTTCTCAAGGTGAACCCCTCGAAATACTCTTCTACTGCACGTATGTCTTACTTCTGTGTTGTTGTCGCTGTACAAATTTTTGAACATTAGCCTTTTCAAATCTTCTCGATCTACTGTATCTTCCAGATTTTCTTCTCATGCAACAACATCTTGAGTCTCAACATCAGGACTTGTAAAAAAATTTCCTCTGGGTCCTTTAAAGAAATATCTTTCAGCTTGGCTGTATGAATCTACTCTATCAACAACAAACTCAGTGATATACTCTCCAAAGGTACTATCAAACCAGTGATCTACTACTATGGATACAGCGTTGTCGACTCTTTTAACCTTCTGGATCAGCGTCGATGTCCAAACTATAGGAGATCTAGATCTTATCTCGAACTGGGTATCAACTAACCTAGCCAACTACTCAAACAACTCCTGATGGATTCCTCTAAAGATCTTGTGAATGTCAGTGAAAATGTATCTTTGTATCCAATCCTCAATACTCAGCTTAGGGTTCTTGTTTTGGGCTTCAACGAAGTCCCTCTCTTGATCTTCTATACACTTTTGAATCTTTGTCTTTAATGGGAACCACCTTGACATTTCCTCAAGAAGATTCTAGTCATGGCAACAGAACCATTTGTTGGCACAAGGGCAGACCCAGGGTTCAGCTCCAAGAGCCCATCAACAAGCCCTAGCTACTGGCCCTTTCAGCAACACCTCTGAAGTAGATGTAGTCTCACCTGAAGCAACTATGAGGGGGTTGCAGGACATAGATGTATACAACTAGGGGAATATCAAGTGGATCTATTACAATAGCAATATATCATGCATCTATCATTCAACAAGCTAGATCTATCCTTCATAGCTATAAGTTCGATCCAATACTATAAGGCAGGTAACAATATAACAACGACATATATCAAAGCATCAATCACACACACAACAATAGATGTACATGGTTCACCCTCTCTCTAGGGCTATGTCCACATAACTGTGCTATATTATATTAAAGAAAGCATACAGTTCTTGTCTGCACTCTTAGCTAGCAGATCTTCTTTCTCTTCTCTCTTTCTCTCCCTTCCTGCACACCCAGCTACAGGACTTGAACTTCACACACAAAAGAAGATCTTACAATCCTAGAAGGCTTCCTCTCTCTTAACACTTCTCTTTCTCAATACAATGATCCCTCTCTCAATACTATAGCTAGATCATCAACAATACTGTACTGCAGAATTGCCAACCAAACCTAGGCCCTTTAGACCTCTATTTATACATTAGACTACCTCACTGACAACCTTAGGCCGAAACCTAGGTGCCAAAACCCTAAAATACCAAAACCCTAGGTGTCTAAAACCCTGGGTCAACTTGACCCGCTTTTTCCAGGCTTCACCAGCCTATCTTTCCTTCCTTCTCGTGCGGTGCTCCAAAGAATCCAACGGTGGATTTTTATGCTTGTTAAGTTGTCCACAATCCATATTCCTTATTGATATGCCATCCTTGATATCCTCATCCAACGGCTTGCATTCCTTTCTTCGCTCCATCTTTTCTTCTCTTTTGCTTACTTCGACCCAGTGACAGTCACTGTGTCTCTCGCGAAGTTCACTTTTCACCTTTTCTTCCTTGTTCTTCTCTTCCTTCCATAACCAAGGGCCAACAATTACTAAATTGTGATGAGGTTTTCATATTGAAAATGAAATTTTGATCATTTTGTCTTATATCTCCTCCTAAGGGTTTTACTTTACTTCATTATCGAGGGTTTACCCATCCTCGATCTAATCCCACTTCCAAGTTCCATTAGTTATTATGTTGTCTTTTATTTTAGAAAGATATTCCCTAGGCCGTTCTAGTTTTCTATTATTACTTTTCATGCTTGAGTTCCATGCAAGGCCAAGATTTCATAGGAAGGCCCAAGAATTAGACCTGGATGGGACAATGGACACCTTCTCTATTTTCAGCAAAGAAAATATTGTATGACTGGAAAAACACAAATTTATTATTTTTGAAGGCCCATTATCTATCTACATTATGTTATCACCTGCTAATTTGCATTAATTTTTCCAAAAGCATCTTGTCCTTGTGATATCTTTCCACTTAGATTTTAAAACTTTTTCACCAGCTTGTTAAGCTCCCATAACTTAAATCCTTCACTTGAATGATCATCCAAAATAGTCATGTCCTCCATGAGTAAAAAAATTGGCAAATATCTCAAACCTATACCTAGCCTTAATGCTTATCTAAATCCCTTAGTTCCATCACTTCATTCATTTTTTCCCTCATTATCATTTTCTCGTTGAAAATTGAAAATATTCCTTTTTTTAAGCACCCTTATCCTATCCACAAAGTCATGTGATAAGCCTCATATGCCCAAAGTCCTTAGAAAATAAGAAAAAGGTTTATTATTATTAATATAAATATTTTTATATTAAAATATTTATATTAATATTTGATCCTATATTTAATTTTTGGCATCACGTCAAATCATGGGCACGAATATCAATTTATAATGTGGAAAAGTCAAAGGTTGGATGGAGGGTGCACATACATATCGAGCATAGAATTAACACGTAGGTTAATTATGTGAAGGCGGGCCGGTTTGGTGATTGGACACGTGTTTTTACGTGGTCAGGGATAAAAGTAGTGTGGAGTAAACCACTCCAGCCCAAGCTTGATACAATAAATGCAACCATTTATCATATGGTTTAGGTGCGACATTTTTCCAGGAGTGCGGTTCAAAAATGATTATAGAATTTCCAATAAAAGAAATTCTTCCTCACGGTGAAATTGTTTTACAGAGGTAAAATTTAAATTTTACAAATCAAAGAGATTAATGTTTATTTCCATGGAAAAGAATTAAATGGGTAGATGCACATGAAAGGAAGACTCGGGTAATTTTTTATCCAAAGGTTTTACAGAAGTAAAAGAAGAAGATTAAATATGGTAAACAACACATGATTTTCAAAACCATGGGAAACAAACCAATCAATGGTTTTCACAGTGAAATGGTAAATTGGAAAAAACAAGACACAGTGAATGTTTTTCACAGTGAAATGGTAAATTGGGCAAAACAAGACATGGTTTTCAAAACCATGGGAAGCAAGCAATAAATGGTTTTTCAAAACCATGGACATGAATTAAATTATGGAATTTTAATTTTAAAGGATAAAAAATATTTGGGAATTATTTTTATTCAAATATATTATTCCCAAATATTTAAGGAAAATATGGATAAATAAAATTAGATTTGGAAAAATCATTAGTGACATTTCAAAGAGGATGTGGTAGTCAGTTTCCGCAGCAGTTGAGACTTACATGATGTTTTTTGGATGAACTAGAATGATTTTTCAAAATTCAAAGGAGGTTATTGTCAAGCACGTACCCTAGAACATTAACCTTGTTCATTTTTCACATAGGTGTCACGGATTGGGAGATTCGAGGGAATCATGGAGCCATATTTTTCTGTTACAATTTCCTGTTAGAGACATCTTTTGTGACACATATTTAGGCTAGCTAAAGATGAATTTCAAGAAACTGAGAGAGGTTTTTCTTTAGAACGAGCTTATATACAAAAACCTTTCTCATATTTTACACAGTTGTTACGGTTTTCTAGTTACAGGTAGATTTTTGAATCCTATTTTTTTCTCCTAAAAAACAGGAGATAGTTAAAACGTGTCATGTTCTATTTGTAATTGTTCCTATTTTGGGGAAGAAGCTAAAATATTTCATTTCAGTTATTGTAATCAGTTTCACAATGAAGGAACTAGAATTTTATAAGTATTATAGGTCCCAAATGTATTAGAGGTGGGCGGAAGTGCAAGGGCACCCTTTTGTATCTGAACTCAATTGTAATTTTTTGAAGCTAAATTGAATACATATGCAGAAGCTTTTGAAGTCTCTATGAAAAGATTCTAATAGTGGTGATATGAGTTTTGTCTCCTTTCATTGTATGTATTTCTCGTGTTCTTTAATTCCATTTACATTTTCTTATGTTTGAACTAGAGAGTTAAAAGCCCAGAATTCATCCTGTGATGCTCTCGGCTTAAGCAATTTAAACTGTGTAATTTTCTTCCTAGCTAATTTAGAATTCATTTCAGTAGTGATCTTATGCAGTTATTTGTTTTCTCATTCTTCTTACACTCTGCTTAAATACAATTTATAACTCAGATTCAATACCTCATTTAGCCTTTATCCTCTGGAGAGTTCTATTGGCCCGTCATTTTTTTCATTTATTTTCAAAATTTTGACTCCATAGCCCGAAGTGTCCCTCCCCTTTCTTTCCAACTACTTTATAAAAACCCCAGAACAAACCAAATCTAGCCACTAATTACCAAAGAAATATAAAGTGACACGAGAGAGCCCTCTCTGAGTTGAGCAAGCTAGTTCCCAGCTCTAAAGTAGGTTGAAACAGTTACCTCTGTCATTTTTCTATTAGTCGAACGAAATTTACAGAGTGCTAACACATTAGACAATTGCTTCACATGAACCTTGGTAACTGAAGAAAATCAGAAAATAGCCTTTACTTATGATGGAGGAATGTGACTACCAAGATACCCAAACAATCTTCAGTGTGTATATTGATAGCATACATCCTTATATTTAGAAATAGAAATATCAATCACAAAATATTGATATTTAGAAGAGATACTACCTTGTGAAACACTTTTGAAATTATTTTCTAGGGATGTGTTGGAAGTACCATCCTAGGAATCACCAACAATAACAACAACATAAGTAGTAGATGGATTGCTTTTTGTTTGAGCCATGATGGGCTTCAAAGAATTGAAGGGTGGGAAGGTATGGCCACTCAGGGCTTGCACAAGCTAGTGAGGTGAAAGGGAAGACAATAAACATGAACATGGGACTAAGGCTCCTAGGGTGCATGCAACTACAATTTCCTCCTCTCAGGTCAATATCAAATAGCTACATAATTGTCTTGAATCACATATGTCCATTTAACACTTATGGGAAAACATGGGGCTCCCTTAGTTTAGTATTTATGCTTCTTCATTTATTTAAGATTCTGCTACTCCAACTAATGGTTTGAAATATTCTTATGTTCCCTCATTTTTAACATTGATCTACATTGAGACGAGTGTACTACTAGTGACCTTTTGCACATCCATGTAAGCATCAATATGCACCTCTTAAGTATATTGGAAATAAAGGTCAAGTTACCTATCATTTGATGATGCTTGTCTTATAACTGAATATTTTGTTGATTCTCTCATTGAATGCATTTGATGGACAATTGAAGGCTTGAATTCTTGAAAATCACTCATGAGAGTTGCTTATTTTCTCAGATGCCAAACATGATTGGATTGATATCACAGGGATTTGTATTTTTGGAAGAGCTCTTTGAATTTGTCGGGGTCTGTTTGGATGGTATACTGTGTGAAGTAAATTACAAAGTTTAGACTCTGGTTATAGAGTTTCATGTTTTCTTTTGAATTACCAATGGTGAAAAACCTTCTATTGCAATCTATACCATACCTTCAATGCTCTAAAGTTTCCTCTGTTGTTTTGTTTTCAACAGTCATTAAATATAGAAACATAAATTTTATTGCTAGTAATTATTGGCGATTGTATATGGGTTTGATATTTCTATTTTTGATATTGCTTCTTGCTTTTAATGCATCAAGGATCCTCATATTTTTAGTTTTCTTGTGAAAGTGTCTGGTAAAGAGTAGTATAAGGGTTTATCAAAAATGGAAATAAAAATTTGATGTTGTGTCTCTTCATCTCAAGCTACAAGCTATAACTTCTTTGAATACTTTTCAACATAAAACATCTTGATATGCATTGTTCCTTTTGACTGAAGAAAAATTTAGAATCTTGTCATCTTTACATATCTTTCGAGAAACACTACTTGGCACATTATGTTTCTTGAAATTGAGATTCAACACTTGTCCATGCCTTTTATCCTTATTTCCAAGCTATTTCAATGCCCATGTATGATTTCTAAGTTAAATGTTGTCAGAGCATTTGTGTTCATTCTAGAAATGACATTTCACTTTGGTTTTGTGATACTGGAAAATCGAGTTTTTCATTGGGAGTTGCTTTATACATCTATTGGGAACAAACTTGAGATTTGTTTACTCATCCTATTTTGGAGGGCACAAGCATTGTTTTATGTTTGGGAAATTAATTTCTTGAGGTGTATCAACTCATGCTGAGGGTGTCACATCCTAAAGTCTAAATTTTTTCAAATCCTTTTGTATTTTTTTTCCAGGGTCAATAAATTCCTATAGTTCATCATGTTATAAAGGTAGTGTTCTTTGAATTCTTGTTCTCTTTTTACCAAATGAAGATATAAATAACTTCAGAAGATGCAAACTTGTCCCATGTGTATAAATTTAATGACAAAATCAACATGCACTAAATTCTATCATACACTTAGAAACCTAGAGCTAATTGTAGCGACCCTCCTGGCTAAGGACATCTACTCAGTCGACTGGTGAATT
>ML780345.1:991580-1033113 GCA_009831015.1 Picea engelmannii
GTCTACCGATGCCTCCGCATCCTCAAGGTCAAAACCTGCACACTCAATAAGCTGAGTCAATAGCACCTGTCTATATGAATAGGAACACATCATATCATCTGTCAATCACATCATAATCATATACAAAAGGTATAACATCAAAAAGGGTCCAGATCACTTGCGAGCAAGTGTCCTCAAAGAATAAGTGGTCTCAGTGCACCAGAGCGGGATGTTACACTAATTGTCATCTATGAACTCTGCAATGTATACACACATATTTAGAGCTCTTGTGTCTTTTGGACTCTTTGGACGAAAACCATAGGAGAAATTTTTGAGATTAGTTTCGGTGATGAGACTATCCACCCTAGCTAGTCATTTTGGGGAAGAGATCATCCAAATTTCTTCATTGTGCTTCATTGTTAGCAGATTTATCTTAAGTGTATGAATCTATCTTCATATAAGACTGGGTTTTTTCAAGTGGAGGTTGAGTTTGGGTTTTATAGGGAATGATTTGCTTGAAGAAGGTTGAGATCTCTATATGAGGGTTGAATATCCTCATCTTGGTTTCATTTCTATGACTGTTGGGCACATATCTCTATGGGAGGCATAATTATGTTACTGTAGTCTGAGTTATTGTTGTGTGGGGACAAGTCCTTGCTAGGGGATTGATATTTCTTCACTGAGTTCCTTTTAGAAATTCGTGAGAGTATTGAAGGAGGTTGTATTACATCTAGATCTGCACTTTCTAATAAAGAGAGGGTCGTGTTATCTCTCATTCTAGTTTATTTTCACCATTGAACACTTGATGGTTGAGTGTATCATTATTTGGGGATGAGTTGGTTGTCATAGAGGTCGATTTATTCAGGTTGGGGATGATTTGGGAAGAGGGAAGATAGTAGATCTCATGTTGGGTGAGTTGCTTCATCATTTGAATGGATTTTACCTCATTGTAGCTGAGTTTGATTCATAGAGACTTGTTATGAATTATCTTATATATTGGTTGCATACAAACTTCGCTCTACATTCTTGTTCTATCCCATTTTATCTACTGTATATGGTATTTCTTATAGACAGTTCAATGTTAACACAAGTCAGGCCTATGTTCATTATCTCGGTGTTATAGCATGTGTATTGACTGATGTATATTGTTGTCACTCAAATTTATGCAATAAAATTGTGATATATGTCTGGGTACTTTATTTTCTTTGTGCCATATTTGGGTGTGATTAAATATATTTAAAGGGACTTCTCATTGTGCACAACAAGATCCATATCAAAAACATACATTATATACCAAAACAACTTATTATGTGATGAAATACTACACTGCAAACTAAATTAAAGTCCAAAAAACATTAAGTGGTACAGATAGATATGATTGGTATCTGATGATGAAGTACGACTATCGGGATATACAATTTTTGGATTGGGAGTGTAGAAGACAGATCGAGAACCTGGGGTGATACTTCATCTTGGGATCGAGCAGGATTTCCAGACAATTAGCGAAGCAGATATCTGTAGCACTCAATTGTATATCGCAACCAGTGACACAAGTTATGAAGAAGGGTGGATTTCGAAGGATCTTGCAGGAATTCATCAGAGACATGGTGCAGGAAGGAGTAGTGAGGCTCCATCACATATCCACACATGAGTAGGTAGCTGAAATTTTCACTAAGCCTCTATCTAGGACAAGCTTGGTAGGAATGCAATTGTTTCCCTGGGGGAGTGTTGATGATTACAACATCGTGTTGATATTCCAATATTGATCATACAAACTTGATCATGTGGGAATAGGCCCATATGTAATCTTCGATGGACTGAATATTTGAGTTGCTGCTAGATCTCCAGGAGGATATCGGGTAGAAATTCCAAGATTGGTCATATAGACTTAACCATGTGGGAATGATCCCAGGGTAGTCTTCGATGGAATGAAGGCTTGGGACCCTGGTATAGTATTTGATGGACTGAAGACTCGAATCCCAACATAGTCTTCGATGGAATGAAGCTACATATTTCTCTATGTACTGAGGACTCCTCCAATTTGTGTGAATTTCATCAGGCATAACACTCATGGTGAGGTGAGTGGCCCCGATAAGCATCGAGCCTACCCTTCTCCCAGTATTGGGCTGCAAACCAAGGGAGATAGGGAACATCTACATCTGAAGTATATGTTCACTGACATAGTCTTCGATGGATTGAAGACCTGAGGTGCTTGAGGTGGAATTCCACGTGTCTGATAGCATTGAGCTAAATGCATTCACGAAGTGATCCTATGTGAATATGTATATTCCAGGACTAATCTTGATGATTCTAAAGATGCTCATGATCATGTGGGAATGTGGACATTCCAGGATCAAATATGAGGTGAATGTGACTCTGATGTGGTCATAATACATTTCGTGGGACAAGAATAACTTGAGGTGCTAAACACATGGTTGTGGAGATGGATCATCAATACAGCTAATGAGGCTCATGGATAAAATTTTCTATGACAGAAGAATACAAAGAACAAGTACAAGATATGTTTGATGAATGTATTCCTCATTCAGAGGGAGTGTTAGTTTTTTGAAACTTCAAGAAGCCATTAATTAAAAAGAAACACTGAGGAAACGCCTAGAAGAAGTTCAGAATGAGAAGTCGGCTCCAGGATAAAAAAAAACAGATTAATTTAATGAGAAATAAAAATGTCTTGATGTAAATTCAGCCCCAATGAATGCTTTGGTTGTCCCAGGAATAATTCAATAGTCTAATATAAATAGGAGGTGCCTAGGCCTCATTTTCAACCACTGGAACTTGTCCTCTTCTCAACAAGATTCGCTACTGCATCCAGGAAGCTGAAATTGCAGCAATGAGACATTATTTTCTTGGTTTTGAGACTTTGGAATAGGTTTTCTCTCTCTCCTATTGATGTGATATATTTCCTATGTGTTTTTTATGTAGCCCTGCATCCCCCCTTCCCTCCTAGGGATTCTGCAACCTCTCGGCCAAGGATCTTCAAAACACTCAAGCCGAATCAGCTTCTCAGTCCTTCAATAGACCCTGGAAAATGACACACAAGTCCCTTTGATGTCACCTGTAGGTTTGAATTACCCACACCCCTGCTCTTTAGCGCTTTTGGAAAAACCAATTTGCAAGTGCTAGCTCTCACGCTAGACTCCTTCTCCAATGTGACCATGGCTATGACCGTGGGCTAGCTCCTTTCGTAACTTTGGGCTTTGGTGATTTTACAACCTTCATCCTTGTCTCCTTCCAAAACACTTTCTTCTGCAATACATGGATCTTTGTTGTGTTTCCTCCTAGATCCGACAATCCAGCTATAATTTGACCTTCACGACTTCGCGATCGTTGCGCTTGCTCAACACAATCCTCTGAACTCTATCTCCCGAACACCCTAAACCGCGGCCAAATATCTCCTCATAGCCAACAATCAGGATCACTACCGTGACTTCGTGGACTTCGAAGACCCCACTCTTACAACACTTCTACACTTTTGAACCCTGAAGTGTCGACAAGATTCACGATTAACCTCTGTGGAGCTCTCCCAGATCTAACATTTCTGGAGTGATTATACTCCCTCATGTATGGATATTGTTCATTGATTTGGAGAATCTTCAACATGATCCACTCTATTGAAGGATTCTCTCCACTCTCCCTCCTGATATTGCTCTTCCTTCAAACGTTTTACTCCTTAGAGAATTTATCTTTGACACTTAGTCAAAATTTACCCTGTGCACACCTTGCAACAGGTTTTCTTCCACAACTTGGCTTCTTGTGGATGACTGCACACACCTTGCAACATTTCTTCACACTCTCCTACAAACACACTTGAGCTACTTCTCTTGAGCTCATGAGCCAAAAGACTCTGTCACGCACTCCTTACGGATAATATGCCAGGCGACTATGCACTCCTTGCAACAGTTCTCCGAGGCTCAATCGTCCCTCCTGAACAATATGGCTCTGAGTATGTTTCTTCCTATGCACACTTTCAACTATCTCTATTGAACTTCTGAGTCAAACAGACTATATCGATGCACACCTTATGGACTCTTATGCACTTCTTGCATACAACAGTTTAACATTATCTCTTCTGATCTTTTGAGTTGAAACAGACTCTGTCAACGCACGCCTTGCAGACACTATACACTCCTTGCACTCGCTCGTAGAAGAGAAAAAATTGAAGCTTATCTAAATCCTCACAATTTCATACATTCAATCATGTAAATGCATTCATAACATAAAACATGAAATAACAAAGAATTGAAATTAACAAAAATCCTAGCATTCATTCATTCATATAGACACAACAACACCAACATTTGGAATAATTCTCCTATGTTATATTCATTCAACTGATATGTACATGGATACATAAAATTCTCTTTAGCAACAATATTTATTTTCACAACAACCTCATTTTGGCAACAAGACATTTATTTATACAACACGAGCTCGTTCAACTTTCCTCCAAGCTACCTTAGTGCTATCCTATCGAAATAAAACTATTCAACTACTAAGGATTTCTAAAAATAAATGTTTGTGAAAGACATATAAGATCAAACACATCAAATTTGTACTGCACACAACTTCATTAAAATAAAATACATTCTCCAATGATCTCACACGATCGTCTAGCTCTAAAACATTAAAGATGTTCATAAATTACAATATTTTCAAATGTTTGTGTGATATGCCTCCGTAAATTCCAAATTATTAATTCAAAATGTGCGCTAGTGTGCTGAGTTGTCTTCCACTCATGCTTTGCTGGTGATGCTTCTGCATCATACTCCTTTGGTTGAAAATTCATAGACTCAAGTCCATGAGCTCCTGCAATGAATTCCCATGGTTCTAGATATCCTCTTTATTTAACCAACCAGCATCCTCTATCGGGTGTCCTTTCCACTTTACCAAATATTCAAAAAGGGTTTTTCTCCTGGTCTTCTTATCAATTCGTTGATCTATGATCTTCTCCATCTACAACTTTTTTGCTACAAGCATCTTCTTTCCCACTAGATCTCCTTCTAATCTTCTGTTTTTTTCATATTCCCTCTAAGGATACATGTCTGAAATGTTGAATATGGGCGATATACCAACATCTTCTGGCAACTATATCTCATAATCATTTTCACCAAATTTCCTTAGGATCTTGCATGGTCCTGTTTTCTTCAGCTTCAATTTGTTGTATGTTCCCCTTGGGAACCTTTCATTCTTGAGATGTACTAGACCTTGATCTTCCACTTCAAATTGAAGTTTTCTCCTATGTTGATCAGCTCTGTCTTTATACTCTCTGTTGATGTTCTGCAATTGCTCACTGATCTGATTATGAAGCTTATGCATTTCTGCAGTGAAGTCTTCTGCTTCAGCGCTTCTAAATTCATTCTACTCTATATCTCTCAATTCTGATACTCCTCTTAGATTCATCCCATACACTATTTGGAATGGGATCTTTTTGGTACTTTTGTTTATTGAATCATTATATCCAAACTCTTCTTGTGACATAATTTGATCCCACTGTCTATGGCGTTCAGTGACCAAACTCCTCAACAAATTACCTAAATTTCGATTCACCACCTCAGTCTGTCCATCCGTTTAAGGGTGATATGTTGAACTAAAAGACAATTTTGTCCTCAGTTTCTTCCACAATGTTCTCCATAAATGACCAACAAATTTAGTGTCTCTGTCTGAGACAATACTCTTGGGTAACCCATGAAGTCTCACAACTTCCTTGAAAAAAAAATTTGCAATGTGTGTTGCATCATTAGTCTTATGGAATGGGATAAAGTGTTCCATATTTGAAAATCTATCAACTACCACAAATATGGAATCACTTCCTCTTTGTGTCCTTGGAATTCCCAACACAAAATCCATGTTTATTGCATCCAAAGGCCTCTCTGGAATAGGAAATGGTTGATACAATCCATTATTTTTTCTCTTTCCTTTTGCATACTGGAAAATCTTACATCTGTTCAAAAATTTCATAACCTCAGATTTCATACCTGGCCAATAGTATGAATTTTTCAACTATGCAAATGTCTTTTCATGGAAAAAATTTCCTTCTAGACCTCCACTATATTTTTCCTTCAACAGATCTTCTCTCATCGAGCAATTTGGTATGCACAACTGGAAACCTTAAAACAACAATCCATCTTGAATCATATATTCTTCCCACTGGATTTTGTCTTTGAGTACATGATATGCACATGCTTCATATGCCTCTTTGAAATCTGGGTCATCACAATACATCTCCTTAAGGTGTTCAAACCCTAAGGTTTTCACTTGAAATTCTTGCAGAATCAGACATCTCCTACTCAATGCATCAAAAAATTTGTTAGCATTACTAGAAATATGTTTAATGACAAAAGTGAAATTTTGCATAAACTCTATCCACTTAGCATGTCTCTTGTTTAACTTCTCATGTCTAGTTATGAATTGTAAATCTTGATTATCACTATACAAAACAAACTCTTTTGGAACAAGCTAGTGCCTCCACTTCTTCAAGGCTTGAATTATTGCAAAAAACTCTTTATCATATGTGGAGTACTTTCTGTTGGTGTCATTCATATTCTCACTGAAATATGCAACAGGCCTATTATCTTGGCTCAAGACCGCTCCAATCGCAACTCCACTCGCATCACATCTTACTTGAAATATCTTCCTAAAATCTGGAAAGACCTGAATTGATTGTTCTTTTATCTGCTCCTTCAATATATTGAAGATTTTCTTGTCTTCTTCTGTCCACTAAAAATACTTGTGTCTCTTCTTCACCGTATCCGTCATTGGTGTACAAATTCCACTGAAATTTATGATTAACTTCCTATAGAAACTTGGTAATTCGTGGAAGCTTCTCACCTCAAATATGCTCCTTGGGGACAACCATTCTTTGATTTCTTTCACCTTCTCTGGATCCATATTCAACTCAATTGAAGAGATTACAAAAACCAAATAAATGAGTTATGTCTTCATAAAAGAGGATTTATTTAAATTTATCAACAGCTTCTCCCACTGCAATCTCCTCATCACCAATGTCTGATGCCTCAAATGCTCTTCTTAAGTTTTACTGAAGACTAGTATATAATCCAGATATACAATCACAACTTACCAATGAAATATTTTAATACCTAATTCATCAACCTCATAAAAGTACTTGGCGCATTTGTTAAGACAAACGACATAACAACCCATTCATACAATCCTTCGTTTGTCTTGAACGTTGTTTTCCACTCATCACCTTCTCTCATTCTTATTTGGTGATATCCACTTTTCAAATATATATTTGAAAAATATTTTTCTCCACTCAAACAATCCATTAAGTCGTCCATCCTCGGTAAAGGAAATATGTACCTGATGGTGATCTTGTTTATGGCTCTTGAGTCTGTACACATTCTCCATCCTCCATCCTTCTTCGGACTCAACACAGTTGGTACTGCGCATGGACTCAAGCTTTCTATGACTAACCGTTTGTCCATCAAATCTTGGACTTGTCTCTTTACTTCCTCATTATTTTAAGGTTTCAATATTTATGTTGCTTTGTTCGGAAACCTTGCTCCTAGTATTAGATCAATGTGATGGTTAATACTCCTAATGGGTGGCAATGAGCTTGGCAACGCATCCACTACTATGTCAAATAAATTCTCTAGCAGCTTGTTGGCAGCAATAATATAATCTCAACTTTTACAAGCTGCCTACACAGGGTTTTTAAATTCTCGTCACTAGTCACAACCTTTTTTTCATTAAACGACACTTGTTACTCGTCACTTTCTGCGTACCTACTTTTCGATTTTGTTTTCATGACTGTAAGAATGAAAACTCACAGCTGGAATTCATGTTTGATTTCATTAAAGGATTAAGGTTCATTTGGTCTATTGTCGATTGGACATATTTTTCTATGAACATGGTTCTTTTCACGGTTATAACCCCTTGGACTCGAACACACCTTGGTTACATGAGTATTAAACCACCACCCATTTAGCATTTGATTAATGGGGTTTTGATTAAAATTCTTTGATTCAATTGTTTATTTGACATATAAATTTTGTGATCAAATAGTGGATATGTATACGATTGTTTTCAACTGTTATGATCTTTGTGTGTACCATTATGCTGAGGTGTCATTCCAAGTACAGCATGGTATTATGTTTTTTCATGGCCTCGATCTACACGATTTTTCTCACACGCATAGCAATTAACACTCCCGCCTACCATTTCGAGTTATCTTTGCATTGCATTGGGGAAGCTAAGGGAAATGGCTCTATGCTTGTTCTATCAAACCCTATCGCTGAATCCTTATTGTCATTTGATAATGCTAGAGAAGACTTAGAGAGGAATGGTTGGCGTGTGTTTGTTGAAAGGTTCGAGGGTTTTAATTTAACAGTTGCTCAAGAATTCACGTTAATGTTCGATGGTTGCAGAGCTAAAATAGGAGACGTCTAGCTTGAGTTAAACGAAGATTTTATTAGCCAAGCCACCGGCCTACCAGCCGTGGGACAAAAGTGGTTTAAAAACTCAAAGGTTGAAGAGGTTCCTTGGTCATTATTGTTCACCTCAAGGAGGATTACCAGCTGCGACCAAGGTATGCATGTTTCGGCTCTAAAACCTTGATGGCACGATTTGTTAGCTATCATGAAATAGTTCGTTACCTGTGAGGGGAGATTTGGTTTGGTTTTCTTATATCACTTGCGGTTTCTCATGAGTTTTATCGATTTTCCCCTAAACATGCCCTATTTTCTCCTTCGAAGTCTATACAAAATGGTAAAGCGTTTTAAAAGGAAGAAATATGAGTCTAGCCTATTCCACCATTGTTTGATCAAGATTATTATTGTACATCAGTTGAAATTGAACAATGATTGTTGGGGTGCTTTCCTGTTAAGAAATGGTTTTGTTAGCAGTGATATAGGACAGGTTGACAAGTCTGTCGTCACAGAAACCCTTGTCGAGCCTACCATCTCTCCTCCTTCACTTTTTCCCTGTGATCCTATTTCTGATGTGGAACCCTCGAACTATCCTGACACTACCCAACTCGACGCTCTACCAGATTCATATCCCAAGGGTGGTGTTAAGTCTATTAACAAATCCACAAAGAAAAAGTGTAAAGGAAGTATTGATATCAATTATAAGAGTAAAAGAGCTGCTCGTTGGGTTTCACGATGTTCCCGAAATAAACCTAAGCCCTGTGCAGACCAAAACACAATTGTGTTAAGAGAGGATTCCGATTCGAAAATTGAAAGATTCCTGACTAAAGAATATCCATATTCGTATGGACTTTGCTCTGGTAAACCCTATGATTATGTTACAAACCTTCCATCGTGTCTTAAAGACAATCCCAATTTCCCTGGAATCAAACTCAATAGTGAACCTATAGGTCAAATGGAAAATTTCTCACCTGTTAATACTATCACTGCTGATACACAGTCTATTAAACCGCAATGTAACGAATGTCGATCATGGATTGATAGGTATTACAAAGGCGTGCCTTTACTTCAGTATCGGCTAAAATCCTTGGAAGACCAGGTGAATTTTCTAACGAAGGAGAATGGAAGACTACAATCCGTAGCTCAAACCAAAGATAAATGATAAAAAACCACAGGTTTTGTTGTCTTTAAGAACATGGAAGCAGCGACTACCATTGTAAATTCAAAGATTGTTTGATTAAGTCGAATCCCTTAATCTGAGGTATGATGTTTAAAAATAAGTTTAGGATGATTTTGTCTTTTTTATTATTATTAGAATACATGATTTGTTTGCACAGATTACCTCTAGTTTGTTTTGATTGATTCAATAAAATACGATTCTAGTTATAATTATAACTAGCTACAGAATCGTGATATTCTGTAGCTAGTTACAAGAATTTGAATTATTTGTTTGAATAACTAAAAATGCATCTGAAATCTTTTATTCTTATGTGTTTTCAGGAACCTACGATTTCTAAAGGAGATTTGAACCACTGGTGGCATCCCTCAGCATGCTATCTTTATGTTGTTTTAGAATAGGCTGCTAGTTTTGATATCAAGTAGAATCTGAGAGGTTGCATCCCCCACTTTTTTTGGAACAAATCAGATGATTTCCACAGGAAACGTTTTGACCCTGTAACCTTTATAAATGTGTTTCTTTGTAAACTAATGAAACATCCCTACCTGGGAGAAAAAAACTATGGATTTATGATGGACAGACTTTAATGGAAATTGATATTTGCACATATTTAGCTTCGATATATCGTATTTTTATTCAAGTTATGGTCATTTCGATTTGTAATTAAATTGTGACTACTTTAGATATCATGGTTTATTACAGATTGATGTGATGAAATTTATATGATATCCATGTTTTATGTCCCTTATATTACATACAGTAATCAATCTGTTCAAATTTGAGATTAGAAGATTAATCTTCTTTATTCATTGAACATTTATATACAAATTTTCACAGCCGGATTTATCTCAATGTGACCATTTGTGAAATCATAAAATTGTTGTCACTACTTCTCTTATATGTTCTGTCATTAGCATTCAATCACTGTTGCTTCACGCTTACGAGAAGCGTTTGTAAGGTCTGTTGCGGTTTACCTCATCAAACATCGAAATTGTATACTGTACGCAGGACAAATGGGAGATGCGATTATAGGTTAGTTCCCTCATTTTATTTCATTAGTTTAATTAATATAGGAATTTCCTGTAGTCTAAATACATTGTATTGTTTGTTATCTTTGTTTTTCAATTAGACAGTTGCTATTTCGTTTCTTGTTTATAAAAGTTATAAAAAATCAAAAAGACTGAATGATAGTTTTGCTGTCATAAATCAATCCATATTTGATTTTCGCAGGTTTAGATTAAAATTTGCATTTTGTAAATATCATACATATATTAGAGATATAATCATATAGATATATTGTACATAAAATAAGTAGAGCTATTTTATATTAGTTAGCGAACTGTAAGTATATATTAGATTTGTATATAGTTTTCAGCAAGTGTTTTTCATTAAGTTATTTTATCTTCTTTATTTTTGTCTTTCACTTTCTTAGGATTTAGATCGGCCAATGGAGCCGCTAAACCCGTCTGAGTGGATTAATCCAAATGGCTTGGGTTAAGTAGATAACCTGTTGACGGGCGAAATCGATCGTCCGTCAACTGAGAGAGTGGAACCGGTCCGGGGTTGTCTAATAACCCAAGCCGTTTGGGATGAACCACCCTGACGGGTTTAGCGGATCCATTAGCCGATCTAAGGTCCTAAGAAAACAAAAAGAAAACTATTCTAAACTAACTAATCTAACTAAAACTAACTATTAAACAAACTAAACTAAAACTAATTATTAAAACAAACTAAACTAATCTAACTATTCTATATATACAATCTACTAACTACTACTATACTAACTCTAACTAATTAACTATCTAACTACTAATTGAAATATAACTTATTCACAAAATGTACAATATCTACATTTTATAGATTTAAATAAAACCTGAAAAACTCATTAATATTCTGCCCTAAGAAAGAGAAAGATGTTTTTGTTGATTTTATAATTTTATGAACAGAAATCTAACTAAACTAAATCACTAATCTAAAATACAAATATATCTAACTAAAATACTAATATTATACTAACAAATTAAAAAAAAAAAATCACAAACTAACCTGGAGAATTGTTCCAGATTTTCCCTGTGTATGATGATTGTGCTAGTTGATTGGAGGGAGGAAACCTGCACCGAATTATCCAAGAGATGCTCGTAAATGATAGCTACAGTGCTCTTCAAATTTGTTTACAGGACAAACAAGACATAAAAATAACAACAATCTTATAATTTATAAACCTTCACAATTAGATAAACCCATATGCAAAGACTTATACGAAATAATTCAATTGATGAAGAAGAGAAATCTGTCATTCATTAACTGCATAGAGTAACTGCTGTATTTTTAAGTATTGAAAGAAATCAGACATGAATCATATTAATTAAATCATATCATTCTGCAAAAGACTATGATATCAAAAGTAGTCTATAATCAATTGCTAATGACATGCATAAACTTGAAACAAAAGATTGATATTATGAAAAGCGAAAGTTGTAGCAGAACATCAACTTCTGTCTCTATTTGTATTAGGAATCCATAGCTTGGTTCTCCCACAAGTGAGGATGATCCTTATTACAAAAAATAATAAGTATTTAAAGGTTCTCCACAGGGTAAAACCTCCCTGTGGAAGTTATCAAAATTGTTACATAAAATCTGGGAAGATATCCCAAGTTTCACTAAACTAGGAACCTACAATAAAACTAAACACACAAATATCCCCTAGACTGTCCAACATATCCCATGCAATTCCAATTTACCTGAAAAGGGTAAAAAATGGACAAGTTAGAAGGATCCTTTATTAATAAAATGACAAAAATTTAATTCTATAGACTAGCTACAAAATCTTGCGATTCTATAGCTGGTCTAAATAAGACACAGAATCGGCATTAAAAGCAATTGAAAATCTTTCAAAGAATTAAATTTAATTAACATCCAATAGCTATTTGAAAACGAATCATTGAAATTGAAACGATTATACCATTCAAAATCAAACAGGATCAAGATCAATCAAATGATCATAGAGGTAAGCGTACTCTATTTCTTTTGTTACCACCAAAATCGAACGAACAGAATCATAATCAACAGTTGTGAGATCGTTTGATTTCAATTTGAAACTGATATAATCAAAACAAATCGTAGGCAAATTTTTATGCTGCCTTATCAACAACAGATACGATCGAATCTAGCAAGATCATTTTCAAATCATTGTAACTATAATGACATAGCAAACGATTCATGCCACGAGTGGATTAACTCAAACTGGTGCGAAAATCAACTCAAACAAAATCATAACAAGATCAATTAATTGGTAACAGAATTCGTAAAAATTATCTGATCTTTTGTTATTGCAAATTGGGGAAACAAGATCGATTGACTTTGATCAAAATCGTTCCATTCAAACGAATTATAACCGAATTTGATAGATATAATCTAGGTTGACCATTTCGTTTTACAAATCAAACAAAGCAGCAATTATAATACGAATCCGACTCATAAAACAATCTTGCCAACTCGAGATATGGGATAATCCAATCAGAATAAGAGCGAATCGAATAGTTAAGGTTTTAACATAGTTATTATGAATCAAAATCATTCCACGATTCGGGTGCATTTGCACAGGATTAAATGAGAGCATTGTTTTCGTAGAAACAGAGTCGTTCTTTCCAAATTGAGACTGAACATAGCTGTATTCATGTTCTTAAAAGATTACATGACACAAAATATTACAAGATCGTAGCAACCGAACTCATTGAAATCGTTTTCCAATCACAGCGCATGAACCATAACGAAATCATATCCAAACATGATCGTATTCTAAATTGAGCATGAAAATCTTCCTGTTCAGAGTAAATACAAAACAAATTCAATTGAAAGAAGACCATCAGTTTCGTTAACTTAATCAGACAAACGAACAAATCGAATCCAAACAAAAACCATTCAAACCAATAAAAATCTATCAATGGCTAAAATGGGAATGATCAACTCATGTATGTAAAACGAAATTCCATTTATTTTTAGCAAAGCAAAATGTATACAGGATGAACACATATTACAGACTCATTTCGAAATATAAACAAAGCCATTCAAAAACCAAAATCACTATATTAATCCTAGTCATTCACAATACTAAAACGATATCAAAATCATACCTGTATGAGCAGATGGCTTGATCACGACAATTTGGAGTTGACAACGGCGGTGGTTGATTCAACATTCTTGAAAATGATGGAGCCGGTTGTCTTCTGCTTCTTATCAGTTGCTTGGAGCTGGTTTCTTTGACTAGTCAATACTGCAATTTGATCTTCCAGTGATTGGATTTTTTATTGGAGTATGGGAACGTTGATGTAGTATTATTCCAGCCATAAATCACATTGGTCACAGGGCGACTGTGTGAGTTTCAAAAGCACAGGTGAGGGTTTGATTACATTGCCAAGGGTTTCGTTAGGCAGCGTGATCCCAGGGTAGCTAGTATTATTTCTTAGGCAAGGGGGAAGATTTGAAACGAAATCAAAAGGTGGCTCGGGGCATAAACCCTGTGAGTAAGGGTACTCACTAGCTAAAAAATGTTCTACGTCAGAGTCTGAATCCTCACTAAGGACTATGGGCTTCTATTCGACATAGGGTTTAGGTTTGTTTCTAGCCATCCTTGAAATAAGTTGAGCGTTCTTTTTACCCTTAGCAATGAAAGTAGGGTTTTCCTTAGCCCTTTTGCCTACGGGCTTTTTAATAACCTCAGATTTCTCTATTATAACATCTGGTAAATCAATGTAAGGATCGGCCGAGGGCTTAGGAGATGGCAGTAAGATATGGAAGGGTACGGGTGGCTGGGCATTGGTTTCATTAACCACAGGCTTGTCAACCTGGACAGGATCTATATCGTCAAAACCATTTCGAACGATGAAAGCTCTCCAACTATCACCATGTAAACTCAAGTGATAAACAATGATGAGTTTAATAAGTCCATGGTGGAACAGGCTACTGTTGGCCTTCTTCCTTTTAAACCTTTTAGACATTTTATATAGGCTACGCTGAAAGTAAAAGGGCATATTCAACGGGTATCCCATAAAATTCATTAACAAATGCAGGTGGTAGAGAAACATGAGTCCATATCGACCTTCACAGGTTACGAACTATTTGACTATTATGAAAAGGTCATGGCATCAAGTTTTCAGCGCAGAGATGGACATACCTCTGTCACAAGAGGTGACCTTTCGGGAGACGAACAGTAGTGGCCATGGAACCTCTTCCACTTTTGAATTCTTGAACCAACGCTGGCCTATGGCAGGTAACCCTGTAGCAGAACTAATAAACTTCTCATCGATTTCCAGCTGTATGTCACCCACCTTGGCTCTACAGCCATCAAACATCAAAGCGAATTGTTGTGCCACACATAAGTTAAAACCCTCAAATATCTGCATGAAGGTAATCCAACCATTATCCTTCAAATATTTCAGGGCATTGTCAAATAACAGCAAGGCTTGGCTGCCGTTTGGTTCGATTCGCACCACTGGTGCCATGGAGTCGAGCACACGGTGAGTCCAGGGTTTGGGTCATAGCATACATAGGAGAAAAATTCACGAAGGGTTACCCGAGCTAACAGAGGCAAACGAGGATAAGGGATAGGCATAAATGTCATCGTGCGAAGGTGGTGGAGCTTATCTCTGCCATGCACAATAGTTATTGCCAAAGTACAACCACCAGCTTATAGCTGTTCTACCCACTATTCTATAGTTCAACAATCATGTCACTTGGCTGACCAATGAAAACAGTGGCAAGTGTATAAACCAACGCGCGCAATCAATGTTGTGCCATAGTTTTAAACCATCAACATTTAATTTGAAATCAATACCAAATATTTTGACCATGCGCCAATGTCTTGTAACTGCTCATATTAATAGTTTAATCAAGGTGCCAATGGGTTTTTATATAATCAACATACCAATAGTTATGAAAACATGAACATAGGCATTATATCAAAAGACATATATAAAAGATTTAATCATAACCCCTATGTATTTTCATGAAACCAATGGTCAAGCAGGTCAAATAAAATGCAAATCCAAATGTCAATGCATTCCAAACTCAATGAGACCAAGTCACACAATCAATACAAGAATGTCCAATGAGTATAGTTTGAAAGTTTTGCCAGCTGCATAACGATAAGTGAAAAGTAAGCGCAATATGCATATTGACAAGAAGGATCATGAAAGTTCAAATGCGACTTCGAAAGACTAAGTTTTCACGCTTACAGTCGTGAAAACAAAACGAAGGTAAATGTGCAAATGTCGCAAAAATAAAAGTGTCGTTTATTTGAATAATTGCGACGAAAAATTGATGTTTGTAAAACATTGATGTAGGCAGCTTATAAGACAATGGAAAAATGTGGATTGGCTGCCAACAATGGCGACACACTGGTAGAAGTAGTTATCTCTACCAAAAGAAACAAATTCATATTAGGACAGCAAAGATAATTCCAACTCAAAAATAACAACCAGAAAATTGTATAAACATCATCATTAACCAACTATTCCAGCAGTGTTTCAAAAGATAAAAACTGATAACAATCTTAAGATCAGTAAGTCACGATATTAAAGATAAAATATCCAATACTGTTGGCATAGCCACTGCTGCCAGTAGGCGTCCATAGCCTCGACAGGGTTTCCATTTAACCCTCTCTGACATCTGTATCCTGCCAATAAGTTCTGGATCAGAATAAAGGATGTTTTAAGGTTAAGAGGTTTCTTATTTACGAATTTTCATATACCCGACATTGCTTCGTTGCCAGCGGGCCTGTTCAGTACCCCGGTGAAGTTGCCTTGGCGCCATGCATGCATTTACCCACTGCCAGCAGACCTGCTCAGTATCCCGGCGGGTTTACAAGCACTTCCCACAGCTTTTATTCATCTTTTTTTTATTTTTTATTTTATTTTTTATTTTTATAGATATATATTTGAGCGGGGTGATGCTGAAAATCGTGATATTTTAACATATTTTTTCAGACCTCATCAGATTTTTTAGAACTGCCCTTTATTTAGATCCAGAGATGTTTTATTTACAAAAACAACTTCCTAAGGCAAGGAGACATCCTCTGAGTCATTCATTTACGGAATAGGGACAGCGTAAAAAGATAATAGATGATCACGACAAACTTTACTCAGAGATCGAAATCAACCATCTTCTTTTAAACAACAGACTTTTCCAACATAGATATAAATTTCAGAAATAAACCATTGATGTTTATACCTTCTTCTTAGCAGTTATTTAGCGAAGGAATTTTCTATTGTCTTTGTCTGAATAGCTCAGCATACAGGTGTGTGTATTTCCAAAGACACAAACTGATAAATTCAATTCAAAATCACAAACAAAAAGAAAACGAAAAAGAAAACAAAAGCAAAATATATACATAATATACAAGGGTATTTATTAAGCAAAGTATCTCTTCAGGGCTTGGCCATTCACCGGGTAGGTGTCAAGCTACCCTTCAAGATTCTGCAATCGAAAAGAACTGGGACCCAACTTTTCAGCAATTAAAAACGGTCCAAGCCACAAGTTTTGAAATTTTGTGTGTTCTCCCTTTCCCTCATGCGGTTTGTCCCACTTCAAGACGAGATCGCTTACTTCAAAATTCCTATCAGAAGCAGAGTTGGAATCGAACCAGCTTTTAACCAATTGTTGATGTTGATCTAACTTATGTTTATCTTGGGCTCTTATCTCTTCTAGCTTCATCAAAGCGTTAATTCAGTTTTCCAAAGGGGGACAATCTTCTTCTTGGACTTTCTGTGACAACTGAAGTGAAGGAAGAAGAATGTGAGGTGGAAGAATTGATTCTCTTCCATAAATGAGAAAAAAGGGGGAGTTACCTACAGTATCTTTTGGTGTTACCCTATCAGCCCACAATGCGTTTAGCAGTGCATTGTGCCAATTCTTGTGATTTTCCACCATCGTTCTCTTGATGATTTTGATCAAGTTCTTGTTTGTTGATTCTGTGAATCCGCTGCCCTGGGGGTAATAGCTAGCAGAATACTTCAACTTAATTACTTTTTCCAAAGATAACTCACTTATCTCAAGAGAGGAAAAGTAAGAAGCATTATCGAAGACTAAACAGTCAAGGATACCGAAGCGAGTGATAATATTCGAATTTAGAAAGGTAATTACCTGACTGGTGTTGACAGTTCTTAACGCAGCAGCTTTAGACCATCGAGTAAAGTAATCTATGGCTGTCACAATAAAATTGTGTTGTTGTGAGGACGAAGGGTTTATTTGACCTATGATATCAAGGCCCCACTGCTGAAAAGGAGAATCTACTGAAACTGGATGCAAAGGAAAGGTTGGTTTTTGTAAATGCCCTGATGCTTTCTGACAGATGATACATTTACGACACAAGGTGTGGGCGTCTCTAAAAAGCGTGGGCCAGTAATATCCGGCTCTTAAAACCTTATGATCAGTGGTGTCACCACCAAAATTACCACCAGCTTCTCCTGCATGCAACTCTAGCAAGAATTTTTTTGCTTCATCTTTTTCAAGACAACGCATCAGTACGCCGTCAAAACTCTGATGAAACAGGATACCATTAACTAGATGAAAGGAGGTAAACTTCAGTCTCAATGCTCTTCTTTTGGTGGGGTCAAGGTGATGGGGGGTTGACCCATGTTCAAGACAAAATTTTATATCATCGTACTAAGGACTAACAGGGTTTTGTGTGCAACAGATTAGACTTTGATTGCTTTGTCCTAGGTTTGACGTATCGCTTTCTTCTTGCTGTCTTGTTGTTGAATCAGCAACTAACTTGCATAATCCTTGGCCTCTCACTATCTAAGCTGGGGATATTTCTAAGTCATACTCCTGGAAGGAGGTGACCCAGTTGGCCGTCTTTTCTCCTAGTTCTTTCTACACTAAAAGGTTCCTCACGGCTAGGTAGGGAACAATGACTTTCGTCCTTGACTTCAAAAGATAGGACCGAAAGTGCTTAACTGCTTTGAAAATAGCATAGGCTTGCCGATATACCACTGGGTAATTAAGTTCAGCGCCTTTGAAAGCATATCTCATAAAGGCAATGGGTACTTCATTTTTCTCGGCATTCTTTTGGGTTAGGACGGCGGCATAGGAACGGTCAGAAGCAAAAGTATAAAGTATAAAGTCTTGGGAAAAATATGGGCTCATGAGAGACAGAGCGTCTATTATGGCCTTCTTTATTGCACTAAAAGCTTGGTTTTCTAGGGGTCCCCAGTGATATTGGGTGTCTTTCTTAATCAAATTCTGTAAAGGCCTGACCATTTCGGAGAAACTAGGGACAAATCTTCTCATGAAGTTGATCTGGCCTAAGAAAGACTGCATAGATTTTTTGGATGTAGGAGGGGGAAGTTTAGCGATGACTTGAGTCCTTTTGGGGTCAATAATCATCCCTTCACTATACACAATGAATCCTAAGAGTTTACCCTGTTCTACTGCAAATATGGATTTTTTGGGATTCAAGGAGATGCCGTATTTACAGCATCGCAGTAGGACAGCTCGTAAGTGAGCTAGATGATCATTTTTGTTTTTAGAAAATATAGTCACATCATCTAAGTAAACTACGATGGACTGATTGATTAAACCTCGGAAATCAATGTCCATTGCTCTCTGAAAGGTGTCTCCAACATTAATCAATCCAAAGGGCATTTTGTGATAAGCATAAGTGCCCCACGGAGTACGGAAGGTAGTTTTTAGTTGGTCTGGTGGAGATATCAGGACTTGGTTGTATCTAGAGAAACCATCTAGTAAAGATAGCCTCTCGGAACCAGATACCTGTTGAAGGATCTGTTCCATAGGCGGGACAGGATAGTTGTCTTTATCAGATGCTCTATTAAGGTTTCGGAAATCGACACAGAGTCAAATTTCCCCATTTTTCTTCCGGAATGGGACGAGGTTGGAAACCCATTGAGTGTGCCTAACAAGAAAAATTATCTTAGAATTTAGGAGCTTATTCAACTCTTTTTGAATGGTCGGTTCGAGTTTGGGGTGCATTTTCCTCAATTTTTGTTGAAAGGGTAAGGTTTGGGGCTTTGTAGGGATGACATGATGTATGATATTAGGGTCGAAAGTTTTGAGGTCATCATACGTCCATGCAAAGACATCTTTAAATTCTTTGAACAATTTAATGAATGCAGTTTTTTCTTGTTGAGAACATCCCAACCCTAGATTAATGCACTGAGGATTTTCATTAGTTCCTAAGTTTACTTTTTCATAAGATAACGAGGAACTATTGGTTTTACAATTGACCGTCTTTTTAAATTTATCTTGAAAATCATAAAACTTTTCTAATCTAACTACAGATTTTGGGATCGAGTTTACCATATCCGATGAAGATTCAAGAGTTCTCGGATCTAGTATTACCGTGAAATCGCGCAAATTGTTGTCGTGTGTGTGTTCGTCTATCACCGCGCCTTGAAAGGTTTCTTCCATGTGCAAAAAGTTAATAATCCACTGATCGTCGTCAAATACTCTCCAGTTCGTGATGTTGTCGGGAACGGATGGACGGAAAAGCAGCTTGACGGAGAATGCATCTGAGGACAAGCCTTCTGCAGGAAGAATTTTAGAAGCCACATTAGCTAATAAATCTGCTTCAGAGTTGTTCAATCTAGGAATAGAATTTATATTGAAAGCAGAAAATTTGTTCATTAAATTCCATACCTCAGACTGGTAGCTTTTTAGATGCGGGACAAACAGTGGATAGAATCTCTTACCTGTCTAACCACTATTTCGGAGTCGCCAAAGACAATTAAATTTTGAATGTTCATATCCAAAGCTTTTCTGAGACCTTGTAGTAAAGCCTCATATTCTGCAGTATTGCTAGTACATTCAAATTCCAACCTACATGCTATCAATTTTTTGTTACTTGTCGGATCGATAATGACGCAGCCTGCTCCAGATCCTTCTTTGGAATTTGACCCATCGAAATACAAAGACCAAATTTGATTTGCATTGGGTTCATAGGATCGTTGCGTCGAAGCTGCCAGCTACATATATGATACAATCTCGGACTGTTGTTCTGGATTGGTGATAGGTGAAGCCTCGGCCATGAAATTGCCGAAGAAGGTGTCCATCCCTTGTACTTCTGGTGAATCAGCAGAAGGTGTATACGGTTCATTGGGATCGTTCAAATCTGTGACCGTGAACTTAAGGTAGCGCTCACAATTTACTTTGATTTTATTAGGCTTGTCGTTTTCTGGAAGCCATAGATGGGACCAATCTGTCGCGAAATAACCATGCAACTGTTCGGACCAGTCCCTGCTTAAAAATAGACCATACACTTTCGGAATATCCACAATAATTATATCAATAACTTGATGAACCTTGGGTTTAGATGATAATCTAATAATCACATTCTTTAGTTCGCCTATAACTTTAACATTTGTACGATCAAGTTGTGTGATTTTTAAAGTCGAGGGTTCAACTTCGACGTTAATCTTATGGAAAACAGACCAAGGCATCACATTGGATGACGCCCCTGAGTCTACCATACAATTGTGCACGTTTCTATTAAAGATCTCGAAAGTTAATAGAAATGGAGGTACATTTTTGCGAGTACTAAGAGTAGTGTCTTGCGGATTTTTACTCGCAGTTTCTACGACCACTTTATCTACATTATTTACATTATTTACATTACTTACATGAAGGCTTCCTTTATCTTGAGGATCGGAACTGTTTTTAGAGGAATTCTTCTGGGGAGCTTTGTTTTGCACAACCTTGTTACCATTAGAATTGCCATTTTTTCCATTCTCTGAGATATTTTGCAACATTTTTTGTAACAAAAATGGAAACTTCAATAACTCATAAATAGAAATGTTAGCCCTTAACTTTTTAAGATCTTCAACAACATCATAATCTAAGTTGGGGTTCACATTACTCTGTTTAGTCTCAGCTTTTTTAGATTGCTTTGGAGGTGGAGTTGTAGTGTTTTTGGTAGAAGGTTTGTTTGCAGTCTTACTCCTAGTATTATAAGGATGAACTGTTTCGAAGTTGTCTTGAAAGATGCTATCCGAGAAATGTCCAAAAATGTTTGGAGAAGACTCTTCTTCTGGAACTGTCTCTTGTTCAACTACCTCCTCAGGGATCTCAGGAGGCATCAAGTTATCTTGGGCTTCTAGAATTGTTTGAAGGGTGCATTGCAAACTTTCTAGATTAAGGCCTTCGGGGGTTGGGTTAGGTCGGTTGGTGGGAAAATGTTTCCGATACGAGGGTTTGTAAGGCCCTTTGCTTGAAGAATCTTCTTCGGTCGACCTTTTCAAGTCTATAACTTGATTTGATAGTTTTTGAACAACTTTGGTTAAGTTTTCCAAATCAGAATTTTCAGGTTGTGTTTTACTCTGAGTGGGTTTGGGGAGGATTTCAAACTATTTTTTGGAAGAAGAACTAGTCTCAGTTTCATTTCTAGTAGATTCCTTAATACTAAGTATGTCTTTTTCAATCTGGCAGGCCTCCTCGAAGGCTTCTAACAACGTGGCTTTCTTAGATCTTTTGACCCAAATAGCTATACTCTAATGCAAATCTTTAGTGTAGTATGCTATTATAAGACTTTCAGAAGGCATAGAATCCACAGGGATTCAGTTTTTAAGTGTTAAGAATCTTTGATTAAAGTCTTTAACTTTTTCTTTTGGGTTCATTCTTAATCTAGAAAGGTCCATGACTAGGACTTCCGGAGGCTTACCGTCTCCGAACTTTTCCAAAAAGCATGACTCAAACTTTTCCCAAGACACGATGGTATGGGGTTGTTGGGCAAAGTACCATGTTGATGCATTACCCTCGAAAGTATAGGGGAACAACCTACAGAAGACATCTTCATGTTCGACATTGTGGAGTCTTATGGCTAACATGAACTTTTTAATGTGATCTTCAGCGATTTGTTTTGAGTCAGGATCAAAATTCGAAAGCCATTTCTCTGGGTGTTTAGGTAAAGGGTGCTGAGCTCTAGGTACATCTACGGCATACTGATCAAGCCAGGGTCTAGCAGGGTTGTTCTGATTTTCCATTGGGGTAATGGGTCTGGAAGGCTGAGAAGGTGAATTTCCTTCATTAGAGGAATCTCCTCCAAAAGAGGAAGGAGATGATGGAGGTGGTGAAGGAGGTATCCCATATCATCCTGTAGCAGGATTTAAGATTGGATCTGAAGGATTCACAGTGAGGTTAGTGTCACCTAATTGTTCTCTGATATCAGCTAAATCCAAAGGTTGACCCCATGGACGGTTTGGTTGCCTCAAACGGGCTAAGGCACTATGTGTTTTTATAAGAGATTGGCGGACAATCTCATGTATGTCACCACCTGTAGGATTAGGGGTTGCTGGCTCAACTGTGATCTGCGGATCGTCGGTTGAAGTAGTTGTTGTTTGAAGGGGAATATTATCGTTTGAATGGCTTCTAGTCACTATAGGTGAGCGATTAGGTGGTGGAGGAGTCTTGCGACCACCTTGTGCCATTAATTAAGTTCAGGCCCTCCTTCTAGCGCCATTTGTTGACTGGCGAAATCGATCGTCCGTCAACTGAGAGAGTGGAACCGGTCCGGGGTTGTCTAATAACCCAAGCCATTTGGGATGAACCACCTTGACGGGTTTAGCGGCTCCGTTAGCCGATCTAAGGTCCTAAGAAAACAAAAAGAAAACTATTCTAAACTAACTAATCTAACTAAAACTAACTATTAAACAAACTAAACTAAAACTAATTATTAAAACAAACTAAAATCATCTAACTATTCTATATATACAATCTACTAACTACTACTATACTAACTCTAACTAATTAACTATCTAACTACTAATTGAAATATAACTTATTCACAAAATGTACAATATCTACAATTTACAGATTTAAATAAAACCTGAAAAACTCATTAATATTCTGCCTTAAGACAGAGAAAGATGTTTTTGTTGATTTTATAATTTTATGAATAGAAATCTAACTAAACTAAATCACTAATCTAAACTACAAATATATCTAACTAAAATACTAATATTATACTAACAAATTAAAAAAAAAAATCACAAACTGACCTGGAGAATTGTTCCAGATTTTCCTTGTATATGATGATTGTGCTAGCTGATCGGAGGGAGGAAACCCGCACCGAATTATCAAGGAGTTGCTCGTAAACGATAGATGTAGTGCTCTTCAAATTTGTTTACAGGACAAACAAGACATAAAAATAACAACAATCTTATAATTTATAAACCTTCACAATTAGATAAACCCGTATGCAAAGACTTATACGAAATAATTCAATTGATGAAGAAGAGAAATCTGTCATTCATTAACTGAATAGAGTAATTGTTGTATTTTTAAGTATTGAAAGAAATCAGACATGAATCATATTAATTAAATCATATCATTCTGCAAAAGACTATGATATCAAAAGTAGTCTATAATCAATTGCTAATGACATGCATAAACTTGAAACAAAAGATTGATAATATGAAAAGCGAAAGCTGTAGCAGAACATCAACTTATGTCTCAGTTTGTATTAGGAATCCATAACCTGGTTCTCCCACAAGTGAAGATGATCCTTATTACAAAAAATAACAAGTATTTAAAGGTTCTCCACAGGGTAAAACCTCCCTGTGGAAGTTATCAAAACTGTTACATAAAATCTGGGAAGATATCCCAAGTTTCACTAAACTAGGAACCTACAATAAAACTAAACACACAAATATCCCCTAGACTGTCCCACATATCCCATGCAATTCGAATTTACCTGAAAAGGGTAAAAAATGGACAAGTTAGAAAGATCCTTTATTAATAAAATGATAAAAATCTAATTCTATAGACTAGCTACAGAATCTTGCAATTCTGTAGCTAGTCTAAATAAGACACAGAATCAGCATTAAAAGCAATTGAAAATCTTTCAAAGAATTAAATTTAATTAACATCCAATAGCTATTTGAAAATGAATCATTGAAATTGAAACAGTTATACCATTTGAAATCAAACAGGATCAAGATCAATCAAATGATCATAGAGGTAAGTGTACTCTGTTTCTTTTGTTACCACCAAAATCAAACGAACATAATCATAATCAACAGTTGTGAGATCGTTTGATTTCAATTTGAAACTGAAATAATCAAAACAAATCGTAGGCAAATTTTTATGCTGCCTTATCAACAGGAGATACGATTGAATCTAGCAAGATCATTTTCAAATCGTTGTAACTGTAATGACATAGCAAATGATTCATGCCACGAGTGGATTAACTCAAACTGGTACGAAAATCAACTCAAACAAAATCATAACAAGATCAATTAATTGCTAACAGAATTTGTAAAAATTATCCAATCTTTTGTTATTGCAAATTGGGGAAACAAGATCGATTGACTTTGATCAAAATCGTTCCATTCAAACGAATTATAACCGGATTTCATAGATATAATCTAGGTTGACCATTTCGTTTTACAAATCAAACAAAGCAGCAATTATAATATGAATCTAACTCATAAAACAATCTTGCCAACTCGAGATATGGGATAATCCAATCAGAATAAGAGCGAATCGAATAGTTAAGGTTTTAACATAGTTATTATGAATCAAAATCATTCCACGATTCGGGCGCATTTGCACAGGCTTAAATGAGAGCATTGTTTTCGTAGAAACAGAGTCATTCTTTCCAAATTGAGACTGAACAGAGTTGTATTCATGTTCTTAAAAGATTACATGACACAAAATATTACAAGATCGTAACAACCGAACTCATTGAAATCGTTTTCCAATCACAGCACATGAACCGTAACGAAATCATATCCAAACATGATCGTATTCTAAATTGAGAATGAAAATCTTCCTGTTCAGAGTAAATACAAAACGAATTCAATTGAAAGCAGACCATCAGTTTCATTAACTTAATAAGACAAACGAACAAATCAAATCCAAATGAAAACCATTCAAATCTAATAAAAATCTATCAATGGCTAAACTGGGAATGATCAACTCATGTATGTAAAATGAAATTCCATTTATTTTTAGCAAAGCGAAAAGTATACAGGATGAACACATATTACAGACTCATTTCGAAATATAAACAGAGCCATTCGAAAACCAAAATCACTATATTAATCCTGTTCATTCACAAGACTAAAACGATATCAAAATCATACATGTATGAGCAGATGGCTTGATCACGACAATTTGGAGTTGACAACGGCGGTGGCTGATTCAACATTCTTGAAAACGATGGAGCCGGTTGTCTTCTGCTTCTTATCAGTTGCTTGGAGATGGTTTCTTTGACTGGTCAATACTGCAATTTGATCTTCCAGTGATTGGATTTTTGATTGGATTATGGGAACGTCAATATAGTATCGTACCAGCCATAAATCACATTGGTCACAGGGCGACTGTGTGAGTTTCGAAAGCACAGGTGAGGATTTGATTACATTTCCAAGGGTTTTGTTAGGCAGCGTGATCCCAGGGTAGCTAGGATTATTTCTTAGGCAAGGGGGAAGATTCGAAACGAAATCAAAAGGTGGCTTGGGGCATAAACCCTGTGAGTAAGGGTACTCACTTGCTAAAAAACGTTCTACGTCAGAGTCTGAATCCTCACTAAGGACTATGGGCTTCTGTTCGACAGAGGGTTTAGGTTTGTTTCTAGCCATCCTTGAAATAAGCCGAGCGTTATTTTTACCCTTAGCAATGACAGTAGGGTTTGCCTTGGCCCTTTTGCCTACAGGCTTTTTGATAACCTCAGCTTTCTCTGTTATAACATCTGATAAATCAGTGTCAGGATCGGCCAAGGGCTTAGGAGATGGCAGTAAGACATGGAAGGGCTCAGGTGGCTGGGTATTGGTTTCATTAACCACAGGCTTGTCAACCTGGACAGGGTTTGTATCGTCAAAACCATTTCGAACGATGAAAGCTCGCCAACTATCACCATGTAAACTCAAGTGATAAACAATGATGAGTTTAATAAGTCCATGGTGGAATAGGCTATTGTCGGCCTTCTGCCTTTTAAACCTTTTAGACATTTTATATAGGCTACGCTGAAAGTAAAAGGGCATATTCAACGGGTATCCCATAAAATTCATTAACAAACGCAGGTGGTAGAGAAACACGAGTCCATATCGACCTTCACAGGTCACGAACTGTTTGACTATTATGGAAAGGTCATGCCATCGAGTTTTCAGCGCAGAGATGGGCATACCTCTATCAAAAGAGGTGACCTTTCAGGAGATGAACAGTAGTGGCCATGGAACCTCTTCCACTTTCGAATTTTTGAACCAACGCTGGCCTGTGGCAGGTAACCCTGTAGCAGAACTAATAAAATTCTCATCAATTTCCAACTGTATGTCACCCACCTTGGCTCTACAGCCATCAAACGTCAAAGAGAACTGATGTGCCACACATAAGTTAAAACCCTCAAATCTCTGCATGAAGGTAAGCCAACCATTATCCTTCAAATCTTTCAGGGCATTGTCAAATAACATCAAGGCTTGGCTTCCGTTTGGTTCGATTCGCACCACCGGTGCCATGGAGCCGAGCACACGATGAGTCCAGGGTTTGGGTCATAGAATACACAGGAACAAAATGTGCGAAGGGTTACTCGAGCTAACAGAGGCAAACGAGGATAAGGGATAGGCATAAATGTCATCGTGCGAAGGTGGTGGAGCTTATCTCTGCCATGCATAATAGTTATTGACAAAGTACAACCATCGGCTTATAGCTGTTCTACCCACTATTCTATAGTTCAACAATCATGTCACTTGGCTGACCAATGAAAATAGTGGCAAGTGTATAAATCAACGCGTGCAATCAACGTTGTGCCATAGTTTTAAACCATCAACATTTAATTTGAAATCAATACCAAATATTTTGACCATGCACCAATGTCTTGTAACTTCTCATATTAATAGTTTAATCAAGGTGCCAATGGGTTTTTATATAATCAACATACCAATAGTTATGAAAACATGAACATAGGCATTATATCAAAAGACATATATAAAATATTTAATCATAACCCCTATGTATTTTCATGAAACCAATGGTCAAGTAGGTCAAATAAAATGCAAATCCAAATGCCAATGTGTTACAAACTCAATGAGACCAAGTCACACAATCAATACAAGAATGTCCAATGAGTACAGTTTGAAAGTTTTGCTAGCTTCATAACGATAAGTGAAAAGTAAGCGCAATATGCATATTGACAAGAAGGATCATGACAGTTCAAATGCGACTTCGAAAGACTAAGTTTTCACGCTTACAGTCGTGAAAACAAAACGAAGGTAAATGTGCAAATGTCGCAAAAGAAAAGTGTCGTTTATTTGAATAATTGCGACGAAAAATTGATGTTTGCAAAACATTGATGTAGACAGCTTATAAGACAATGGAAAAATGCGGATTGGATGCCAACACAACCCCATACTGGGTTCACTCCTCCAGTTGATGAGTGGTCAATTTCACCCGTCAACAAATGGCGCTAGAAGGAGGGCCTGAAAATTATTAATGGCACGAGGTGTTTGTAAGTGTCATCCACCACCTACCCACTGACCTATAGTGACTAGAAGTCATTCAAACAACAACATTGTCCCTCAAACAACAACCACACAAACGACTATCTACGGATCACAGTTGAACCAGTAACTCCAAATCCTACGGGTGGTGACATACAAGAGATTTTTCGTCAATCTCTCATAAGAACATATAGTGCCTTTGCCCGTTTAAGACAACCAAACCGACCTTTGGACCAACCATTAGATTTCTCTGATATCAGAGAACAACTAGGAGGCATTGACCTTACTTTAAACCCTACAGATCCAATTCTCACTCCTTCAGCAGGAGGATCTGGTATACCACCATCACCACCTCCTTCATCTCCTTCTTCTGGAGAAGAGTCCTCTGACGAAGGTAGAACTTCCTCATCCCAGCCTTCGACACCGCCCACACCTATGGCCAACCAGAACATCTCGCCAGACCCTGGCTCAACCAAGATGCAGTGGCCATACCTGGGCCTCAACATCCCTTACCCAAACACCCGGAGAAATGGCTCCCTAAATTTGACCCAGACTCTAAACAAATCACTGAAGATCACATCAAAAAGTTTATGTTAGCCATTAGACTCCGTAGTTTCAAGCACAAAGATGTAGTCTGTAGATTATTTCCCTACACCTTTGAAGGCAATGCCTCTACCTGGTACTTTTCCCAACAGCCCCACACCATCGTGTCATGGGAGAAGTTTGAATCCTGTTTTCTTGAGAAGTTCGGAGATGACAAGTCTCCAAAAGTTCTAGTCATGGAGCTTTCTAGTTTAAGAATGAACCCCAAAGAGAAGAACAAATACTTTAATCAAAGGTTCTTAACACTAAAGAGCTGAATCCCTACGGATTCGATGCCTACCGAGAATCTTCTCATAACATTATATACGAAAGCCTTACATCAAAGCATAGCCATTTGGGTAAAGAGATCTAAGAAATCCATGATGTTAGAAGCCTTTGAAGAGGCCAGTCAGATCGAGAAATACATCCTCAGCCTAAAAGACACTACTAACAATGAAATAGAGACTAGTTCATCTTCCAAAAAGAAAATCAAAATCCTCCCTAGACCTTCCCAAAACAAAGCCCAACCTGAAAGCTCAGATTTAGAAAACTTACAGAAAGCCATTCAAAAACTATCCAATCAAGTTATAGATTTGAAGAGGACGGCTGAAGAAGCTTCTTCAAGCAAAGGGCCTTACAAACCCCCATTTAGGAAGCCTTTTCCCACCAATCGACCTAATTCAAATACCGAAGGCCTAAATCTAGAAAGCTTGCAATTTGCTATTCAAACGATTTTAGAAGCACAGGATAACTTGATGCCTCCTGAAATCCCTGAGGAAGTAGATGAACAAGAGACAGTAGAAGAAGATGAATCCTCTCTGAACATTTTTGGTCATTTTTCGGATAGTATTTTTCAAGCTAATTTCGAAACAGTACATCCTTACAATACTAGCAGTAAGACAGCAAACAAGCCTTCTTCTGAAATCACTACGACTTTGCCCCCAAAACAGTCTAAATCAACTGAGACTAAACATAATTATGTAAACCCAAGCTTATATTATGATTTGGTTGAAGATCTAAAAAAGCTAAGGGCTAATATTTCTGTCTATGATATATTAAAATTCTCTTTTCTTCTGCGAAAAATGCTACAGAATATTGCAGAAAACAACAAGAATGGCAATCCGAGCAGTAACAAAGGTTTTCAGAATAAGCCCAGGGTTCCTCAGAAGGCCTCTGCCAAAACTACTTCTGATCCTCACGAGAAAATAGACCTTCCTATAAATAATGTTACAAATGTAGATAAATCAGTTTTAGAGGCCGCGAGTAAAAAACAACAAGCCTCCACCATTAGTACTCGCAGAAATGTCCCTCTATTTTTGTTAACTTTTGAAATCTTCAATAGGAATGTGCACAACTGTATGGTAGATTCAGGAGTGTCATCTAATGTAATTCCATGGTCTGTGTGTCAAAAGATTAATGCCAAATTCCAACCAACTACCTTGAAGATCATCCAGCTTGATCGAACTAGTGTTAAAGTTATAGGCGAATTGAGAAATGTTCTTATAAGATTGTCGTCTAACCCTAAAGTTCATCAAGTGATTAATATTATTCTTGTAGATATCCCAAAATTTTATGGTTTGTTTTTAAGCAGAGATTGGTTAGAACAGCTACACGGCTATTTCGCGATGGATTGATCTCACTTGTGGCTGCCCAAGAATGGAAAGCCCAACAGAATCAAGGTAAACCGTGAACGTTACCTAAAGTTCACAGTGACAGATTTAAATGATCCCAATGAGCCATTTACACCTTCTGCCGATTCACCCGAAATACAAGGGATGGATACCTTTTTCGACAATTTCATGGCCGAAACTTTCGCTATCACTAACCCGAAACAACAATCTGAAATTTTGACATATATGCAGCCAGCAGCTTCTACCCAATGGTCACATGCACCCGAAAAAAATCAAATATGGTCCCTTTACTTTGACGTGTCAAAATCCAAGGAAGGAGCTGGTGCAGGCTGCATGATTATCGATCCAGCAGGTAACAAAACCATGATTGCGTGCAGGTTAGAGTTTGAATGTACAAACAACACAGCATAATATGAGGCTTTATTGCAAGGCCTCATGAAAGCATTAGATATGAACATTCAAAATTTGATTGTCTTTGGTGATTTGGAAATTGTGCTTAGACAAGTAAAAAATTCTATCCATTTTTTATCTCCACACCTTAAAAGCCACCAATCTGAGGCATGGAATTTGATGAATAAGTTTTCTGCATTTAACATAAATTATATTCCTAAATTGAATAATTCGGAAGCCGACTTGTTAGCTAATGTAGCTTCGAAACTTTTCCCTGCAGAAGGCATATCTCTGAATGCATTCTCCGTCGAACTATTGTTCAGACCATTCGTCCCCGACAACATCACGAATTGGAGAGTCTTCGATGAGGATCAACAGATTATAAGTTTTCTGCATATGGAAGAAACTTTCCAGGGCGTAGTAATCGACGAAGGTACTCATGAAAAAAATCTTCGTGAATTTACGGTAATACCAGATCCGACATCTCCTAAGTCTTCATCAGACATGGTAAATTCTATCTCGAAATCTGTAGTTAGATTAGAAAAATTTTATGATCTTCACGAAAAGTTCAAAAAGTCATTGAACTGTAAAACGAATAGTTCCTCTTTAACGCATGAAAAAGTAAACTTGGGAACTAAAGACAACCCACAGTGCATTAATTTAGGGGTAGGATGTTCTGAACAAGAAAAACCAGCGTTTATTAAATTGTTTAAGGAATTCAAAGATGTTTTTGCTTAACGTACGATGACCTAAAAACCTTTGATCCTAACATCATACAAAACGTTGTTCCTATAAAACCCCAAACCCAACCTTTTCAACAAAAATTAAGGAAAATGCATCCAAAACTCGAAACAACTGTCAAGAAGGAATTAAATAAACTCTTGAATGCTAAGATAATCTTCTCAGTTAGGCACACGCAATGGGTCTCTAATCTTGTCCCTGTCCGGAAGAAGAGTGGTGAAATCTGACTATGTGTCGATTTCTGAAATCTTAATCGAGTGTTTGATAAAGACAACTACCCTGTCCCACCTATGGAACAGATCCTTCAATAGGTATCTGGTTCTGAAAGATTATCCTTATTGGATGGTTTTTCAGGGTATAACCAAGTCCTGATGTCCCATCCAGACCAACTTAAAACCACCTTCCACACTCCATGGAGCACCTACGCTTATAGGAAGATGCCCTTTGGACTCATAAATGCTGGTGCCACTTTCCAGAGAGCGATGGACATCGCTTTTCGAGGCTTAATCAATCAATCTTTCGTAGTTTATCTGGATGACATTACTATCTTCTCGAAAAACAAAGCAGATCATCTAGATCATTTAATATCCGTCCTACAACAATGTCATAAGTACGACATTTCTTTGAATCCTAAAAAATCTATCTTCGCAGTAGAAGAAGGTAAGCTCTTAGGATTTATTGTATCAAGCGAAGGGATGATTATCGACCCTGAAAGAACTCAAGTCATTTCGAAACTCCCCCCTCCCTCATCAAAAAATTCTATGCAATGTTTCTTAGGTCAGATAAACTTTGTTAGGAGATTTGTCCCCAGCTTTTCAGAAATGGTGAGACCATTAAAAAACCTAATAAAAAAGGACATACCATACCATTGGGGACCTTTAGAAAACCAGGATTTTAATTCAATAAAAAAGGCCATAATAGACACCCCTTCTCTAATGAGCCCCAACTTTTCGCAAGACTTCACTCTCTACACTTTTGCTTCTGACCGCTCTTACGCCGCTGTCCTAACTCAAAAGAACGCTGAAAACAATGAAGTCCCAATTGCCTTTATGAGCTCAGCCTTCAAAGGCACAGAACTTAATTACCCCGCAGTAGATCAGCAAGCCTATGCTATTTTTAAAGCAGTAAAGCACTTCGATCTTATCTTTTGAAATCTAGGACGAAAATTATTATCCCTTACCTGGTTGTCAGAAATTTGTTAGTACAGAAAGAACTAGGAGAAAAGAGGGAAAACTGGGTCACATTCTTGCAAGAGTATGACATAGAAATCACCCCAGCACAAATAGTGAGAGGTCAAGGGTTATGCAAGTTAGTCGCTGACTCAGCTGTAGGACAGCAAGAGGAAAATGATATGTCAAATCCAGGACAACACTACCAAAATTTAATCTACTGTGCACAAAACCCTACTAGTCCCTGGTATGATGATATAAAATTTTGTCTTGAACATGGGTCAGCTCCCCGTCACCTAGATCCCACAAAAAGAAGAGCACTAAGATTAAAATCTGCTTCCTTTTAGCTGATTAATGATACTCTGTTTCGTCAAAATTTTGATGGAGTACTAATGTGTTGTCTTGAGAAAGATGAAGTAGAAAAGGTTTTATTGGAATTACATGCAGGGGAAGTTGGTCGGCATTTTGGTGGAGATACCACTGCCCATAAAGTATTAAGAGCAGGCTACTATTGCCCCACACTTTTTAAAGATGCTCATGCTTTGTGTCGCAAGTGTGTAATTTGTCAGAAAGCATCCGGACAGATACAGAAACCAGCCTTCCCTCTACAACCTGTTTCAGTAGACTCCCCTTTTCAACAGTGGGGTCTAGATATTATAGGCCCAATTAATCCGCCATCCTCACAGCAACATAAGTTTATCATAACAACCATGGATTACTTCACCAGGTGGTCCGAAGTTGCCCCATTAAAAGCTGTAAATACCAGTCAGGTAATAGCTTTTTTGAATTCAAATATTATTACTCATTTTGGTATCCCTGACTACCTGGTATTTGATAACACTTCCTATTTTTCATCTCTTGAGATGAGTGATTTTGCTCTAGAAAAATGAATTAACCTAAAATATTCTGCCAGCTATTACCCTCAAGGCAATGGATTGGCATAATCAACTAATAAAAATCTGATCAAAATTATCAAGAGAACGGTCTCTGAAACCCATAAAAATTGGCATAATGCACTGTTAAACGCAATCTGGGCTGATAGAGTGACTCCAAAAACTATTGTGGGTAACTCACCTTTCTTTCTCGTTTACAGCAGAGAGGCAATTATGCCACCACATATTCTCCTTCCCTCTCTGCAGCTATCGCAAAAAATACAAGAAGAGAACTATCCCCCTTTGGAGAATGGAATTAATGCTTTGTTAAAATTAGAAGAAATGAAGGCTCAAGCGAAACGGAAATTGAATCAACATCAACTCGTTGTTAAAAGATGGTTTGATTCCAATTATGCCTCAGACAGAAATTTTGAGGTAGGTGACCTTGTCCTAAATTGGGACAAACCGCATGAGGTAAAAGGAGAACATACAAAGTTTCAGAACTTGTGGCTAGGACCATTCTTGATTGCTGAGAAATTGGGTCCCAGCTCCTTCTGATTACAGAATTTAGAGGGACATCCAAACACCTATCCAGTGAATGGACAAGCTCTAAAAAGGTATTTCACCTGATGACACTCCCATGTACACTGTGTAAATATTTTTTTTTTGCTTGCTTTTTGTTTTTTCTTTGTTGTTTTTCTTTGATTTCTCCATTATGCTTACTAGTTTTTATTTTGAGACACACATACCTGCACCATGAACTGTTTCAGACAAAGAGAACAGAAAGATTTCCCCTCTGAAATAACTATTGAAGATTGTTAAAACATCAATTATGATATTTTTCTAAAGTTCACAGCCATGTTAAAGAAAGCTTGTTGTTTGAAAAGCGTTTCTTGATTTCAATCTGTAACTGAAGCTCTTCACGATCATCCATAAAAGTTTCTTCTTATGCTATCCCTGTTCCTTAAGAGAAAAACTCAGAGATGTCTCCCCGCCATCGAAAGTCGGTTTAGTAATAAACTATCTCTAGATCTTAATGAAGGACAGTTAAAAAATTCCCTCAAGGTCTGTAATTTATTAAAATATGTCCAAAAATCAGGATTTTCAGCGTCACCCCGCTCTATTAAATATCTTTAAAACTAAATAAATCTTCAGGGAGCTGTGGGAAGTGCCTGTAAACCTGTCGGGATACTGAACAGGTCTCTTGGAATTGGGTAAATGCATGCATGATGCCAAGATAACTTCACCGGGGTACTGAACAGGCCCGCTGGTAGCGAAGCAATGTCAGGTATACGAAAATTCTCAGATATGGAATCTTTTGACCTTAAATGTCCTTCATTTTGATCTGGAACTTCTTGGCAGGATACAAATATCAGAGTGGGTTAAATGGAATCCATGTCGAGGCTATGGATGCCTATTGGCAGCAGCGGCTCTGTCAACAATATTGAAGATTTTAACTTTAACATCGTGACTCTCTTTTGTCAAGATTGTCATCAGTTTTCGTCTTTTAAAATAACAAGCAATCTGAAACTGGAATGTTTTATGATTGATAATGATGTTCAAATAGTTTCTTAGTTGTTTTCGATTTGAATTTTTTCTGATTATCTTAATGTGGACTTCTTCGTTTGGCAGAGATAACTGCTTCTACCAGTGTGTCACCATTGTTGGCAGCAATAATATAATCTCTACTTTTACAAGCTGCCTACACAGGGTTTTTAAATTCTCATCACTCGTCACAACCTTTTTTCATTAAACGACACTTGTTACTCGTCTCTTTCTACGTACCTACTTTTTGATTTCATTTTCATGACTGTAAGCATGAAAACTCACAGCTGGAATTCATGTTTGATTTCATTAAAGGATTAAGGTTCATTTGGTCTATTGTCGATTGGTCATATTTTTCTATGAACATGGTTCTTTTCATGGTTATAACCCCTTGGACTTGAACACACCTTGATTACATGAGTATTAAACCACCACCCATTTTGCATTTGATTAATGGGGTTTTGATTTATAAAATTCTTTGATTCAATTGTTTATTTGACATATAAATTTTGTGATCAAATCGTGGATATGTATACGATTGTTTTCAACTATTATGATCTTTGTGTGTACCATTATGCTGAGGTGTCATTCCAAGTACAGTGTGGTATTATTTTTTTTCATGGCCTCGATCTACACGATTCTTCTCACACGCATAACAATTAACATTCCCACCTACCATTTCGAGTTATCTTTGCATTGCATTGGGGAAGCTAAGGGAAATGGCTCTGTGCTTGTTCTGTCAAACCCTATCGTCGAATCCCCTGTCGATTCCTTGTTGTTAGCCATGGCCCCTGTGGTGAGGATTGATCCCAACGATGTCCAGATGTTGTTGTCGTTTGATAATGATAGAGAAGACTTAGAGAGGAATGGCTGGCGTGTGTTTGTTGAAAAGTTCGAGGGTTTTAATTTAACAGTTACTCAAGAATTTGCGTTAACGTTCGATGGTTGCAGAGCTAAAATAGGAGATGTCCAGCTTGAGTTAAACAAAGATTTTATTAGCCAATCCACCGACCTACTAGCCGTGGGACAAAAGTGGTTTAAAAACTCAAAGGTTGAAGAGGTTCCTTGGTCATTATTGTTCATCTCAAGGAGGATTACTAGCTGCGACCGAGGTATGCCTGTTTCGGCTCTAAAACCTAGATGGCACGATTTGTTAGCTATCGTGAAACAGTTTGTTACTTGTGAGGGGAGATTTGGTTTGGTTTTCTTATATCACTTGTGGTTACTCATGAGTTTTATCAATTTTCCCCTAAACATGCCCTATTTTCTCCTTCGAAGTCTATACAAAATGGCAAAGCATTTTAAAAGGAAGAAATCTGAGTCTAGCCTGTTCCACCATTGTTTGATCAAGATTATTATTGTACATCAGTTGAAATTGAACGATGATTGTTGGGATGCTTTCCTGTTAAGAAATGGTTTTGTTAGCAGTGATATAGGACAGGTCGACAAGTCTGTCACCACAGAAACCCTCGTCGAGCCTACCATCTCTCCTCCTTTGCTTTTTCCCTGTGATCCTATTTCTGATGTGGAACCCTTGACCTATCCTGACACTACCCAACCCGATGCTCTACCAGATTTGTATCCCAAGGGTGGTGTTAAGTCTGTTAAAAAATCCACAAAGAAAAAGTGTAAAGGCAGTATTGATATCAATTATAAGAGTAAAAGAGATGCTCATTGGGTTTCACGATGTGCTCGAAATAAACCTAAGCTCTGTGCAGACCAAAACACAATTGTGTTAAGCAAGGATTCCGATTCGGAAATTGAAAGATTCCTAACAGAAGAATATCCATATTCGTATGGACTTTGCTCTGGTAAACCCTATGATTATGTTACAAACCTTCCACCGTGTCTTAAAGACAATCCCAATTTCCCTGGAATCAAACTCATTACTGAATCTACAGGTTAAATGGAAAATTTCCCTCCTGTTAATACTATCACTGATGATACACAGTCTATTCAGCCTCAATGTAACGAATGTCGATCATGGATCGATAGGTATTACAAAGACGTGCCTTTACTTCAATCTCAGCTAAAATCCTTGGAAGACCAGGTGAATTTGCTAACGAAAGAGAATGAAAGACTAAAATCTGTAGCTCAAACCAAAGATAAATGACAAAAAACCACAGGGTTTGTTGTCTTTAAGAATGTGGAAGCAGCGACTACCATTGTAAATTCAAAGATTGTTTGATTAAGTTGAATCCCTTAATCTGAGGTATGATGTTTAAAAATAAGTTTAGGATGATTTTGTCTTTTTTTTTTTATTAGAATACATTATTTGTTTTCACAGATTACCTCTAGTATGTTTTGATTGATTCAATAAAATACGATTCTAGTTATAATTATAACTAGCTACAGAATCGTGAGATTCTGTAGCTAGTTACAAGAATTCAAATTATGTGTTTGAATAACTAAAAATGCATCTAAAATCTTTTATTCTTATGTGTTTTCAGGAACCTACGATTTCTAAAGGAGATTTGAACCACTGGTGGCATCCCTCAGCATGCTATCTTTATGTTGTTTTAGAATAGGCTGTTAGTTTTGATATCAAGTAAAATCTGGGAGGTTACATCCCCCACTTTTTTTGGAACAAATCAGTTGATTTCCACAGGAAATGTTTTGATCCTGTAACCTTTATAAATGTGTTGTTTTGCAAACTAATGAAACATCGTTGCCTGGGAGAAAAAAACTATGGATTTATGAATGATAGACTTGAATGGAAATTGATATTTGCATAGCTTTATCTTCGATATATCGTTTTTTTATTCAAGTTATGGTCATTTTGATTTGTAATTAAATTGTGACTACTTTAGATATCATGGTTTATTACAGATTGATGTGATGAAATTTATATGATATCCATGTTTTATGTCCCTTATATTACATACAGTAATAACATAGTTACCAACTTAATGAGAACTCTGACCTCAAAACGAGAACTCTGGCCCAAAAAACCCATATTTTTGCATAAAAAACATCAAAATCAACCCCCAAATCAAAAAGTGGTGCTACTGGTAGCACCATTTTTTAAAACGGGGTGAAAATTACAACATTTTTCAAACATGGGCTTCAAAACTTAGACAATAGCTCAGAAAAACCTTAAAATCAACACCTAAAAACAAATAAGATGTTTTTGAATTTTTTTMTTTTCTTTTCAAAACGTTAAATTTTGAGATCATTTTAAATCGTATTTTTATCACTTGGTACCATTAAAACYAAAACCTCAAARTCAACCATCAAATTGAAAAGTAYTGTGCTACCAGTAGCACCCATTTTAAAATTGGGTATGAAAATGACACATTTTTATAATGTGGTAAAAGAACTCATAATTACTATAAACAAAATCATAAAAGAAACCCTTAAATGTTTACTTTTTAAATTTTATTATCACGCAAAGAACAAGGTAATACATAATGCCATGAAAATATCACAATATACTTTAAAAAATCAACGTCACTTTTTAATATTTTTTTACTTTTAATAATAAAACAGTAAATACAAGTTACATTGAATGAAACATAAATAATTTCTTAATTAGTATTGTTATATTGACCATATTCAAAACATATGAGCTAATAAATTTTATGAGCTAACAAATTTGTGAAAAACTAGGAAAAATTAGAAAGAAATGAAAAAAAATTAAAATTTCCCCGAAAAACAATAATTAAAAAAACAAAAATACGTTTTTTTTGTAAAATATAAGAGCCAAAAATTATATTTCAAACTAAACTATATTTTTTATATCTCCTTTCATATTTGTGTTGTCATAAATTATGCGCAAATTGTATTTTGTTATATACTTTCAAAAAATAAATGGGGCTCTAGAGGCGGGAGGGTACAAAATGGAATAGAATAGACGATCAATACCAATCCTGACTGACTTGTAGGGTTACCCGTGAAAAGAAAGGATGTTTTGTGGGTGGGTAGGTGCTGGTAGCCTTTTTTATGACTCCCTGTGGGGTAGGGGTGAGATGGAAGACTTCATTCAGGAAAGGTCCTCATGAACCGGCTCCCACCAATCGAAGTTTCGTGCATTTCAGATGGTGGTAAACTCTGTAGTTATCAGTTGGGCCTTGCAACAAACAGGACTGCAGAGAAAGCTCCATGGAGACATGCCAATGACTCTCATGAGGTGCTTGCAGATATCGGGAACACAACACAAATTGATAGCGAAGGCAATATTTAGTTGAGTATGATTAAGATAGAAAATACTGGTAGGTTCATATGAACACTTTTCTATTTTATAAATGGGAGGTCTATAGGAGGTGATGACTCTAGAGCTTTTGGCTCTGCTCCTTCCTTGCCGGTAGTTGATATGTTGGCTCTTCTCCTTCGTTACTAATCGAAAAGTTGCTATTAATGATAACAATCTAGCTGAATTTCTCGTTACTGTTATCTGTTGCGCCCGGGGATTGCCCATGGAGGCTGGCAATGTCGGGCATCGCCAGCCTCCATGGCCAATCCACGGGCGCAACAAATAACAATACATATACAATTGAAACTTTCCCTTTAACATAGGGAAACCTGATCATCGTGAGTGGTGATGGAATCCAATCGATCCAGCGATAACAATACATCCAATTGAATACAGTTTTGTTCATTGTGTTTGTTCCCTGTGCATTGTCGCCAGCGTTGTTCTCTGTCCAAACTTGTGCACAAACATCACTCGTTGTTCTCTATTGTGCACAAGGCTTGGCCATGGAGGCTGGTGATGCCCGACATCGCCCCAGCCCCCCTGCAGCTAAGGCATGGTCCCATCCCCCCCACAGATCTTGGAACTAATTGATACTTGTTGATGACTATCTATGTGGACTCCTTGGACTACAATTTTTCCATTAATTCTGTACCATATCATTGAACAAGTTACCTTATAATTCTACAGATCGATTGTAGTTTGACCTTGGAACGATCGGATAAAATGGCGAATAACTTATCCTGTAAATGTATTCATAGATGAAGGCTAGTAGTTCATTTTATCCGCAACAGATACTTTTTAATTTGAATCCTTGAATCCACCACTGTAACGTTTGCATAGTCTTGAATCTGGTATGAGAGGCTTTGGCAATCTTACCATCTGCACCAACAGCCCTCCTAATTAATTCTTCTCGCAGTCTAACTTTACATGCTTCACCTCAATATTCAGCTCTTCTGAGACACACAGAGATAGATGAGATTTAGGATTGAAGACAAGTGTAAGCATAACCAAGTAGAGATACATCCTGAAGAGTCTTTTGTGTGCAGCTTCCGATGGAAGGGAAAAACAAGAGCCAATAAAAAGGTGTGTGCCTCTCTCTTTCTCAGGTCGCGATAGAGTTGGGGCTTTCGGTTCTCCCACTCTTGCACATCGATGTCAGCTTTGTCGGGCTGCTTGTGTGCCCTCCTTTCACCGCTTCCTTGACTGAATCTGAGAGCTAGAACGCCCTTTACTTGATCGCACAGTCTGGACATAAGTCGAACAGACCAATGCACCTCCTTTCTCCTTCCCTTACCTCCAGGGTTCGTCCTCCTTGGTATCCTGTGAGCATTGGATGAAATCCCAGAAGGAGTTCAACCTACTTTACTCCTGTCCGAAAAGTTTGACCTCATATCCCACTTACAGTCTTCCTTCTGCTGCAAGTCCAACCCGATCGTTTTGTATGGCACGCCAGTTGGTATCTCGCTTACATTCTTCCTTCTCTGTTGCGCCCGGGGCTTGGCCATGGGGGCTGGCGATGCCTAGCATCTCCCCAGCCCCGCCGCGGCTAAGGCACAGTCCCATGGGAGAAAACTCTTAAACACTTTTCCTAAATCTTTTCAATCATACAAACCAAATGTAAAGAAAGGTGTCCAATACATTCCAAAATATACGATAAAGGCATAAGCCCTTAATAAAATAAAGACATTTTGCTTAGTTAAATTACATATATTAATTTATAGATTTAAGGACGTTTAATATTTCTTCATGTCATCACTAGGGAGTAGGTATTTCCTTGATATTTCTATTTCTATGTGTTGTCATGAAAACTATGTGTCACTGTGGAAGAGTGCATATTTATGGTGTGGGTATACATGTTCACCACTTTTCTGTATTTAAAGGTCATTATAGAAATTGAAGGAGACTTTGTATAAACATTTTATCTTTTAATATTTTTCATTGGAATTCAGTCATATAAATTTAAGTGAAATCCCAATTTTTTATTTGGATACATAAATGAATTGATCCATACAACTCAACCACTCAAATATATATTACAATTGAAGAATACCTTTAATATCTTGGAGAAATTACCCAAAGAAAAAAAAAAATGCTTAAGAAATCTTATATGGTTGAAATAAAAGTTCTCCCATTTCTTTTTTTGGTTGATACATATGAGCGAATTCTTCAATGGTATTAAAAAATTTATTGCGTTGTTGATTCTATAGAATGAGTTCGATATGCAAAGTTCAACACTCGTCTAAGTCACGGTCCCATGTGAGAAAAATATTAAGCTACAAGTCCAGCCCGATCATTTTGCAGGGCGCGCCAGTTGGTATCCCGCTTACAGTCTTCCTTCTCTATTGCGTCCGAGGCTTGGCCATGGAGGCTGGCGATGCCCGGCATCGCCCCAGCCCCCCTGCGGCTA
>ML780345.1:1060011-1071985 GCA_009831015.1 Picea engelmannii
CTTTAGGCCATTAGTTGTAATTTAGATTAGTAATGTTATTTTAATTATGTCAGCTTTAGGCCATTATTTGTAATTATACCTCCTAGTCTCCTATATATACCAAGGAGACATTTTCATTTTGAATCATCTGGGACTTGAACATTGAATTGGGGTAAGAGGAGGTTTCCCCCTCGAAGAGGCTTATTATCTGAAATTATCTCTTTTTCAAGGCGTTGAGTACTTTTCCTGAGGTTTTTATATGCTATATTGATGTTTGGTTCTTAACACGGTAGTTAAGGTTTTTTTGGTGCGTTGTTGAAGCATTGAACCCTAGGTCTTCTCCTATGCCAACAAATGGTTCAGTTGCCGGGACCTGAAACTGTGATTGTTGGGAACTGAAGAAAAGAGGAATCTTTGTGTGTATATTTGTTGAGGTAGTGCGCAGTAGCCTACTTGACTTGTGAATCTCTATGCTAATAAATGAACCGAATCTGAAGAAAAGAGGTAAGATCTTAAAGCTTTGTGCTCTGGTAAAGGTAAGATAAGTGGAAATTTTTTCTTCAAAAGTATGAATCTAGGTATGATTGATAGATTTTGTCCTAGTTTAAAAACTAGGGCACAACTAGAAGAAAGAAGATTTGATCTGAATAAATTTGATAGAGATAGTGAAAGATATGTTATTCCTATGTATAGAAAGAACTTTTGGACTAACAAGTGGATGTAGGACCCTAGAAAGAATTTTTCTAGATTGCAGATCCATCACTGTGATCCCAGTGGGAAGTACAGGAAAGGTTGGGGATTGTTTAAGAGAAAGAGAGGATTGACATTGTGTTATAACTGCAGAAGACCGGGACATCTTGCAAAGGAATGCCCTAGTGTAGGCCCTATTTGTCTTTGATGTAAATCTATTGATCATGAGGTTTTGGATTTCCCTAGAATGATTTCTAAAGTCGAAAGGATGAACATGAGACAAGAAAACTATCAAGAAACTAAGGATATGCTAGAGAACCAGAAAGAAACAGAGACTATATTATTATAGATGAGAGAAACATTGAATGATCACAGAGACATCAGTTTACCAGAGATCTTAAAAGAAAAGAAGTGCATAGAAACAAGAATAGGAGACTTCTACATAGATTGCGTTCTGGATGAAGAAACTCAGGTGAATATCATGCCAGAAAGAACTTGGGAAATTTTGGGAAATCCTGCTATGGTTCCTTCACTGGAAGGGATAGGATTATTTAAAGGAAAGATGATAATGCTATGTGGAAGAGTTACTAATGTACCTGTGATTTCCCATGGAACATCATCTGAAGAATAATTTGAGGTCATTCAGTTTGTTGAGAACAACACTCGTTTTGGATTGAGAAAGATCTGAAGAAAAGCAGAGGAAGAAGCCACAAAACAGAAAAAACAAGAATTAAGGGACTTCATAACCAAAAAAATAGTGCGACTAATAGAAGAACAGGAGAACAAGTCGAAGCAACATAAGGAAAGAGAGTTAGTTGTCAAGGTTGAAAGAACACAAGAAGGCTTAAAGAACCTGTCCAAGCACAAGAGAAGAGAACCCACCCCGGAAATAGTAAGAGAAGAGGTATTACACTCGAACCTTTAGAAAGACCCTCAGCAGTGAGAAGTTACTACGCTAAGTGAATATAAGAATAAGAATAGAAAGAGGAATCCCAAGACCCAGATCACAGGAAAGAAGGAAAGAAAGCTCAATAAGAAGAAAGAAAAGTTAGAAAAATTGTAGGAAACTCCAGAGAAGACTTCGCAGAAGGCATGCTTACAGAACATGAGCTTCGGTGGAATAGCAGAACAATGCAGAATGGAAATTCGCCTCAACAAAGCTAGATGACCATTGGAGGCATCCTGACCATTAAAATGACGCTCCAGAACAAATAGAAATGCATTTATTGCCATAAATAGTGCCATTGGACCATTGGGACCGTGCCACAATGGATGGAATCATATTGATTGAGGTGTTCCTACACGTTGGAGGAGTCCATTACGCCGTTTCTTATTTATCCCGTCGGACGCTGCACTGGGACCACTTTTTGCAAACTGTGATTATATGAGCTAACAAAGAACTGATTTCTATCGCATTTTTCTTTTGAGACCTTGCCACCCATTTTGCTTACCTTATTTTTCTTTTCTCCTACCCGATCGAGTTGATTACAAGTGTGAATGTCGAGCGACCAGAGCGTGCTAGAGAAGTCGGTAGAGGAGATCTTGATCGACCTCATGGCTGAGAAGGTCATGTCAGTAGGCATACAAGCATCGTCAATGGGCGGATTGCAAGAATCCCCCTCGATTGCACGACGATCTAGCCGAACCTCTATGGAGAAAAGAAGCAAGCACCGCGACGATCTGGCGATTGCAAAGCAGATCCCATCAATCTTGTCCGACTACATCCCACCTGTGGTTGGCATGGTTAGTCGTGACAACGTCCCATGTGACTTTGAGTACACTCTCATCACTGCGTACCTCCCAAAGGGGATACGAGTAGTCGGACCGCAGTTGGGACTAATCCCAGCTCTCAAGATTAGCGATTTTAACCTAGGAGACCGAAAGAACTATGCAATGCTCACACTACATAGGTACCTAACAAAGATTACTGGGAAGAAGCCCAATATAGTTCCCCAGCTGTGGATCAAGGAGATTGCAATATTGACGATCCTTAACGTCATGAAGATCCCCCACTTCGGCATACATCAGGAGGTTAACACATGCATTAAACTCCTCCTGTCGTGCTACCATATGGAGGCTATCTCTAGTTGGATAGGCGTCTGACTGTGGATATGGCATTGATCTACCTCATTACTGGTTTGAGCATGCAAGGACCAGACCCTCACCAGTTCTACCCAGAAAAGACATCAGATCACTCCTTGCCTCAGCGCATCAAGGAGGTCTATGGTGATGTGGAGAAGGGGAAGCGAGGCTACAAGGTAGCCTCCATCCAAGATGGCGTAATGTGCCTAGATTGTCATTTAATCTCTAGCAAGATTGTCATAAATAATTGGCTGACACAAGTCATGGGGTTCGTCGTGGACCTCGCAGGGAAGTGTGTCGAAGGGAGGCAGATGAACTGGGTGAGCTACCTTGTCACTGAGTTGGAGAAGGACTACCATGAAGTGCAGTACCAATGCTACGAGTTTCACTTTAGTTGGTTGTTGATCCTCATTGCATTTTTTGCTTGGGAGATGCAGGAGGGAGAGACATTCCCTGAAGTAGAACCATCAGATCGATTGGTCGTAAGGTTCACCACCTTATGGCATATGAGCGACATGGAAAAGCAATGGCAGTCAAATGCGATGTTCCATGCATACTACCTACAACTCATGCGCGCCATTGAATCATTCCCCTGAATGACCCCAAACACCTTGCATACGTACATGCCACTAGCAAAGTTTTGTGCAGACCGTCATTTCCTCTACATCACTGCGCACAGGGATGAAAGCAAGGAGGAGTTGCAGTCCTACTACAAATTAACTGATGAAGACATGGAGGAGATAACCAAGGAATGTCTAGCCGAATTTGTTGTACCGATCGAAGCTGCAGAAATATCCGACCCCGACATCATCATAAGTCCTTTGGTCACCCAGGCTGTGTATGATGGACAAAGAAACACAAAGAAAAATAAGAAGAAGGATGAATTGTAGGACATAGACAGTGAGGAGAAGGACAGTGCATCAGAGGAAACTATGCCTGACTCACCTGAAGGAGGAGGAGGTGTCTAAGTAAACCAAAGGGAAGAAGGGGAAGAAGACAAGAAATAAAAGGGTGAAGTAACATCGCCAAAGGACCCCCTTACAAAGGCCGAGACATAAAAGAAAAGGAAGGTTTCTTTGCAGAAACCCTCAGCGTAGAAGAACACCCAAGCCAATAAGCCTCATTCGTAGAACGTACTCATAGTGGATGATATCCAACTCATCATCACAGCTGTAGAATACACCTTAGACGATATTCTGCAAAGACAAGAAGCAAATAAATAAACTCTATATGAAAGAATAGAGAAGGAGCTCAAAGACATCCAGAATGCTATCCAGTGGAGCCGTGTAGTGTCTACTGCTCCATCTTCAGCAGAGAGTGTAGAATTGGGGGATGAGCCCACCCAATTATGCAGATTATCAGATGCTACTGAGGCTCAACTTCGTTGAGTCCAAGAAGAAAAGGAGGAGGCCCTAGAACAACTTTGAATTGTGCAACAAGAGAAAGATGACATTAGAGCAAAGTTTGAGAAGGACAGAGAGACAATCCAGAAAGAAAAAGACCAGCTTCTCGCTGAGTAGATTGGGGTTCGAGAGGCAGTAACTAGAGCACTTCGCTCTGTGCTGGTATTGGCACAAATGGAAGAAGAAACAACTGAGAGCCAAGTAGGGAAGCTCATTGAGGCCATTCAACAACTTCAAGCAAGAGTAGCATAATTAGAACTTCAGGAAATATCGAGCACCCTGCAAGTAGTGAAAGATCAAAGGGAATAAATTGCCAGGAGCACAGTAGAAAGAATTAGGGCATTGGCTTCAAAATGCAAGAAACTAAGTGACCAAATTGTGAAGACTTATGAGGGCCTTGTAGAAGACCTGGAACTAAGGACATTGGAGGCACAAATCTAGGAGGCAAAGCAACATGCGTCGACTGTGCAAGCATAGATGAAGCTACTTACTGCAGTGGAGAAGATGAAGAGGTCCCAGGAGAAATGCGCAGTCCAATAGAAGGTCACTGCCATCTAGAGAAGAGTTATGGAGGTGACACAGAGACTTCAGTCAGTGCAAGATGAAGCCTGCACACTCTTTCAAGAGCTCGAGGGACAAGGCTCACAGTTGGAATAGGTGGTCGCAATAGTAGAATAGCGCCTGGAAGGCCCTGTCATCGAGAAAGTAATTCAGGAGTTCACCAAGCAGGAGGCAATGGAGAAGCACCAAATCGAGGAAGCTAGAGCTAAGCTAGAGGCCTGCAAAGTGGTATTGCCTAGATCAGAGTGACTCAGGACGAGTCATAGGTGAGTGTTAGGGGCCTAGAGGGTGAAGTGATGTTCCAATTGGGTGACCCATTCTTATGGTTCAGAACCATCAAACTATTTTAGGTCCACCTTAGGAGAATGATGCCAAGTTTTATTATACATTACTCTATTTTTGTGTTGAACCAAAGACTATTGTGGGTGGATAAATAGTATTGAGTTATAAGTTTCTTCCTAGTGTGTCTCAATGTATTTTAAATTCTAGTGGTGTTCTTCTGGTATGCCCCGAGATAGCATACTCATCAACTTCCAATCAACATGTTTTCAAAGTTGGCTAGGTTCTCAGTCAACTTTTCATATGGATTCTTAGTAAACTTATCATCCAATCCATTTATGTTCTCCTGGTGTTTCTTAAGCTGATATTCCATGTATTCAAACTTTCCTATAGTAAAGAGTTTTTTCATGTTTTCCAGGAAAGTATGAGGTGGTTTATAGGTATTATCCTTCATGGGTGATCTCACTAGAAAAAGCTACTGTGTCCTGAGGACAAGGGAGTGTCATGTGTTATATCTCAATGATATACGTGCGGGGTCCAACAGTAGTACTTGACCCAATATATTAGGGAACTAACTAATGAGGCTCAAATGTATCTTTAGTTCTACTACTCGATTACCCAGTTCTAGAAAGTGGTCTCCTCGAGTGGTGTTCTCAATGTACTATAGCAACAATAAAACCAATTATTTTATCTAAAATTATTTTTAGGTACACCCAGGGGAATTCCTATATAGCCAAGGGTATGTGGAACTAAGATTCTGTATCGAGGTATTGTATGATGTAGTACTACTCGAAGGGATATCAACATGGGTTACAAGGGTTTCCAACAATGCGATTTCACTTGTATTTGTTGTGTGTATTCTTCCCCTATTGGATTTTTTCCCACTAAACAATAAATAACTATGTTATTTAAAGATGCTGGAACATGTCTCTAAAAAAAAAAAAAAAATACAAGCTTTTTAACCCAAGAAAAATCTCTTAAATCACCATAAAATAACTTGTGCAAGGTAGGGATTGAGGCCAAAAATGTAATATGATGACAAATTCTACTATACTTCTCATATTGGTTATAATGACCCCAATTATGAAATGTCATAGCTTCATTGGATCTACTAGCATTAGTTTGACTTAAATATGTGTTGGGATAGGTAAAAAAGAGGCAGAAGAGAGCATAGATTCCTCGATAGTAGTGATGGTGTCTATAGACACCATTGCACTGAAGCACAACAAACACACTACATAAGAGTGCGAATGATATTGATGATCTTTCTCATTGATAGAATGATCCATAGGACCATCTATAAATAGGTTTGGACATGGGCCAAACCAAACACCACGGGACCACATCGTTGTAATTGTCCATGAAGATAGAATCTGAAATCTGAATATGGACACGATCAACCATATTTATTCAAGGGTCAGCTCCCAAGAACAATCAACTCCTTTAATCCGACAAGGTGAGGTTTACCAAGGAACTCATGGTTCCAACAACCCCCCGTAAACTCATCTTGGAGGAAATCCATAGCATAGATGACAAGGTGAGGTTTACCAATGAACTCAAGCTTCCAAAACCCCCCCTTTAAAATTATCTTGGAGGAAAGAAAAAAATTACATAGCACTACCCCTTTTTTTTTGTAGACGACAAGCTGATTAAGAACAGTACAACAACAATCTTGAAGAAGTCTGAATTTTTTCACCATCAAAGCTAATTAAACACCATAAAGGAAGTCATCCAATTCACCATACAAGTTTCTAACATGCTATCCAAAAAACAGTCTCAGTGATCCATTCGACTAGACAACAAGACCACACAGTCTAATCAATCAATCGACTAGACAAGAAACGATCAAGATAATCAATCTTTGTCAATCCAACAGTATCTACGTTAGATAGGTACTATTAAAATAATTTGTATTACTCAACTACAAAAAATCAATTTATCATAGTTCTAATCAATCCACTATGAAGACAATAGTTGGGTTTACATATCAAAAACTACAATTACTCCCTCCATTAAAAACAACTAAGGATATATAAGTAACAACAATGGTTGAATTGAAACACCAATCGATGGAAAACACAGTCGAAACTTCAATTGATGAACACCTCAATTTAAACTTCAGTTGAACATCTCAATCAAAACTCCAATCGACAAACATCTGGTCGAACCTCAATCGATCAATCTAAATGAATCAATGTCAAGAAAGAGGAACATTGTATGTATGTACAATCAATGATACACATGTATATGAAGTCCTCAAGAATATTTTCATATTGTTCCATGACCATTCATCAATCCAACAAAAATCTATCTGGGTAGGTGGCACTAGTCCACAAATATGTATTTCACGTCTTTTCTACAAAGTTCTGAAAGCATAATTGCTAGTTGTCCAATAATACTTATTCATGGGAAATTTTATTTGATTCTTATGAGGGTGATGATATGACATATATTTTTGTTCTGTCTTATCATAGAATGCAGGCTCAAGTTCTAGCTCACATACAAGACTAGAACAACATGACATATTAGAAAATAATTCATCTACAAAAACATTAAAAAATTATGGCATGGAAAGAACAACCAACTCATCAATATTTTCAACACAATCAATGGTAAGCTGCTCTTCTAGAAAACCATTTTGAACTCCACCTGCAATAAATAAAAAATTTCATGTTTGCAGTAAGGTCATGTGAAGGAAATGAGGAAAAAAAACATCATATCCAAGACATGTTCTAGGGGACTTCATCTTAGGGATAATAGGAACAGTAGTACCCTGTATATTTTCCCTAAGTCCTCCTATGGTGTATGTAATGTCCCTGATCTAGAACCCTTTGTAATTGTATGTATAGGCAGGTGAGTCGATTGGTACCCAAGTGTGAATGTAATGTACATATAAGGTGGTCATCCATTCACACCTTGATTTCGGTGTTGCATGCATCTAAGTAGTGCGTGGAGAATTGTTAACAAATACAAGGTTTGCACAGTCTATGTGTTGCACACATTGCACATTGCACAATGTTTCACGCACTTGGGTTACTATGTGGTAAGGACCTGGAAGTGCGTGGTAATGAGTTATATATATATATATATATATATATATATATATATATATATATATATATATATATATATTGTTTATATTTTGATGTCAAAGAGCCTGTGTGATTATGAGGCTAGTGATCATGGGCGCAGATATGCCAGTGTGTCAATCCATGTATATATAATCATGAATAATAATATAATATTGCATCACTTCGCATTGAATGACTTAGAAAAAAAGAGATGGGGGGCCTACTCCACCGAAAAAGGGAAAAGGGGGTTGAGTCGTAAGTCTTAGGAAATAATTTATGATATTTCCAGGAAAAGTGTAATGTCAAATATATTATTATTTTTATCCTAAGTTACCGAGGGTAGGGAACTGGTCACCAAGTGGCTTAAATATACTTCTAAAAGGTGACAAGTGTCAAGTAGAAGGAATGAAATATATATTTTTGGCCTTAGTGTATTTTTCCGAGGATTAATATTCTATAGAGTATTATCAACTAAGGAAAGGGGAATGGATGTTACAGGCTCTCGTGAGAAAAATGGGGTTAGACTGTATGGAAAATCTGATTATTACTTATCTTCCAAAGAAGATTGTAGGGAGTTGGTTGGATGTATCTAGAGTTTCATCGTTGAAGAGTTGGGTTGACATACTATGAGCAGTCTCTCTGGGTGAGAGATTGGATGTTGTGGAGTGGTTGTTAGACCCGTGGGCATACTCTCCATATGAGAGTATTGCTGAGAGTTGTTCCTTGGTGTGTTGAGCATCAGTCAAGGGCTCAGATACTTCCTATTTGACCTACTGCTAGTAACCCTAGGAAGGGAAGTGGGGCAACCGAAGGACTAGTGAGTAGAGAAGGAGCACACTTCCTTGGGTGTGATAGGTGTTAAATTATGAGCTTCATTTCTTATGTAGATTAATTCTTTTATTTTTTTCAACACTTTGATTCCAACTTAATACACTTCAACAATACCAATTCAAAATTGAATAGAAATAACTATGTAGATGAGTAAGCATGCACATCAACAACACATATACCCTGGGTAAACCCTGTACAGGGAGAAAAACCCCAACAAACGATATTCATTTATTGCATTAATAATGTAATATCACTTACAAATATCCACCATGAATGATATTCTCTTAAAGATCTTGTCAAGATGACTCTGACCTGACAAAGACCTAAAAGACCTTGCTGAAATACCCCTCTGATATGTTGCCTCTATTGTTGATATACAACATTGATATGTTGTTTTGGTATGATGCCTCTTTATCACCGATATGTCTGCCTCTATTTCTTCACCCTTAACCTGCATCTCAAAACTGTGTTGAAGAGAGGGTTCGACCTCTGCTTATATAGGCTGAAGAGGGGAAGCGGAGAGGCTTGAAATAGTAACTTGTTTGCATGCTTTAATCATAACTCGGTGTCACACTTTAGTTTGAAATTAGAACTAGACTTGAGACTGGTATACTTTAGTTCTAAAATAGAACTAGACTTAAGACTTCAGTTGAAACTCAACATTATACTTTAGTTCTAAAATAGAACTAGACTTAAGAATTCAGTTGCAACTCAACATTACACTTTAGTTCAAAAATATAACTAGACTTAGGACTTCAGTTACAACTCAACATTATACTTTAGTTCAAAAATAGAACTAGACTTAGGAATTTAGTTAGAACTCAACATTATACTTTAGTTCAAAAATAGAACTAGACTTAGGACTTCAGTTATAACTCAACATTACACCTTAGTTCAAAAATAGAACTAGACTTAGGACTTCGGTTACAACTCAACATTACACTTTAGTTCAAAAATAGAACTAGACTTAGGACTTCAGTTACAACTCAACATGAACATGTCATGAATGCAACATGCAACTAGACATGCATGCAACATGCAACATGCATGCATGCAACATGCAACATGCAACATGCAGCATGCGACATGTGACAAACTTGACAACTTTGACTTTGACCTAGACATGCAACTTTGACTTTTACAACTCAGCTCTTTACAAGGAAATTTGAAATTCTCTTCATGGTGGATAATGTTACACGTGTCAGCGCACTAGATCAATACATTTATATCATTTGCAATATTATTAATATCGGTTGTTTATAGCTCATAGGATTTTTATATTCAACCTAAATTTTTCTATATGCCTTGACTTTTTCTCATGGCTCACAAGGCTTGAATAGGCTCACAAATGTTGTACGTTCCCCCTGACTTTTGCACTAGTCTATCTATGCTCACTAGTCTTTCTATGCCCAAAAGTTGATCTTTGTTTAGGGCTATCCTGGAACATAAATATGCCACTAAGTCACCTTTATCCATCTTCAAATACTTAATCTTATGCTTAAGTGTCCTCTTCTAACTTGGAGTCTGTTTCTCATACAGATTCACCAAGGTATCCATACAGTCCTCGACAGTCATTAACGAATTCATTGCGGGCATTATGCTATCTTTCACTGAGTCAAAGATGATTCGCTTGGCCTTTGCTTGACTCTTCCTGAAGGTTTTTCGTCCTTCATTATTTGTGGGTTTCTCGACCACTGTGGTCACACACTTCTCAAGATCATGCTCCTGCAAGATATTTGTTATCTGGAGCTTCCATACATTGAAGTTGGCAATTCCTTCGAACCTATCCTTGGCCCTAACAGAAATGGAGGATGCCATGGACCTCGTACTTGAAACTTAATCAAGATAGATTGGATCTATGTGTACCTGCTACTGCATTTCAACACGTTTAACACACCCTAATCTTTGATACCATGTTAAATTATGAGCTTGATTTGTTATGTGGATTAATTCTTTTATTTTTTTCAACACTTTGATTCCATCTTAATACACTTCAACAATACCAAATCAAAATCGAATAGAAATAACTATGTAGATGAGTAAGCATGCACATCAACAACACATATACCCTGGGGAAACCCTGTACAGGGAGAAAATCCCCAACAAACGATATTCCTTTATTGCATTAATAATGTAAGATCACCTACAAATATCCACCATGAATTTTCTTCTCTTAAAGAGCTTGTCAAGATGACTCTGACCTGAAAAAGACCTAAATGACCTTGTCGAAATACCCCCTCTGATATGTTGCCTCTATTGTTGATATACAACACTGATATGTTGCTTTGGTATGCTGCCTCTTTATCACTGATATATTTGCCTCTATTGATTCACCCTTAACCTACATCTCAAAACTGTGTTGAAGAGAGGGTTTGACCTCTACTTATATAGAAAGAAGAGGGGAAGAGGAGAGGCTCGAAATAGTAACTTGTTTGCATGCTTTAATCATAACTCAGCTTCATACTTTAGTTCGACTTAGAACTTACTTTAGTTTGAAATTAGAACTAGACTTGAGACTGGTATACTTTAGTTCTAAAATAGAACTAGACTTAAGACTTCAGTTGCAACTCAACATTACGCTTTAGTTCAAAAATAGAACTAGACTTAGGACTTCAGTTACAACTCAACATTACACTTTAGTTCAAAAATAGAACTAGACTTAGGACTTCAGTTACAACTCAACATGAACATGTCATGCATGCAACATGCATGCAACATGCAACATGCGATATGCAACATGCAACATGCATGCATGCAACATGCGACATGCGACATGCGACATGCGACATGCAGCATGCGACATGCGACAAACTGTTAAGAACCAAACATCAATATAGCATAGAAAAACCTCAGGAAAAGTACTCAACGCCTTGAAAAAGAGATAATTTTAGATAATAAGCCTCTTCAAGGGGGCAACCTCCTTTTACCCCACTTCAATGTTCAAGTACAAGATGATTCAAAATGAAAATATCTCCTTGGTATATATAGGAGACTAGGAGGTATAATTACAACTAATGGCCTAAAGCCGACATAAATAAAATAACATTACTAATATAATATGCCCCAATTAAGGGGTAA
>ML780345.1:1076814-1091161 GCA_009831015.1 Picea engelmannii
AAAATGAAAATGTCTCCTTGGTATATATAGGAGACTAGGAGGTATATTTACAACTAATGGCCTAAAGTCGACATAAATAAAATAACATTACTAATATAATATGCCCCAATTAAGGGGTAATGAGCCAATATTAGGGCTTAACACAAACTTGACAACTTTGACTTTGACCTCGACATGCAACTTTGACTTTTACAACTCGACCCTTTACAAGGAAATTCGAAATTCTCTTCATGGTGGATAATGTTACACGTGCCAACGCACTAGATCAATACATTTATATCATTTGCAATATTAGGAATATCATTTTTTTCTATCTCATAGGAATTTTGTATTCAACCTAACTTTTTTTAGATGCCTTGACTTTTGCTCATGGCTCACAAGGCTTGACTAGGCTCACAGAGGTTGTACGTTCCCCCTGACTTTTGCACTAGACTGTCTATTCTCACAGAGGTTGTACATTCCTCCTGACTTTTTCATTAGACTCACATAGAATCTTGTTCGTCCTGACTTTTGGTTTGACTCAAAGAGGTTGTACATTCCCCCTGGCTTTTGTCAATACCTCATAAGACTGGTTGATTCTCCAAATATCACTGGCTAGCCTCAGGGTGGTTCATATGCCCTCTCATTGGAGAATGACTATTGATGCTACCAAATTTAACAACATGTGCATGCGTAATGAGGGACTGTGGGATATTTTCAACAACGGGCACTAAGGACCGAGCAATTATGTTGATTTTCAGACCTTAGCTTGTCGCTAGAAGTATTTTTACCTGGTAGAGTTAAGCCCCATCTTGAGGGTGACTTGTTGCTGAAATATTATGAGAAACAATGTCTATGGCTAGGAGGAATGTCTGATTCAAGGCCAAATTTGATGGATTTTATAAAATATAAGTGTTCTTTATGTGCTTGTCTTGTTTATTGTGTGCATATTTTTCTATTTTTGACATGGGTTAATTCTTGTATGTTGTTGCATATAAGCATTTGTTGTTATTATATTTAATGTTGCTTTCACCTGTACATATGATGCTTATAGCTTGTATTGTAGTTTTGCACAAGTAGATCATAGTATGATAGCCTTTACTGCTAAGAAAAACTGGTAAAATTGGTTATGAGTTTTGCAAGAACAGTATTGAGTGGTTGGGTGCACATGATTGTAGCCTGTGTATCAAGAGGCTGGGATTTGTATGTATGGAGAAAGAAATATTTTTTGTGCATAGTGAAACTTGAGTTGGAGCATGATTCCTAGATGGTTGTGCACACAGTTGCATTGTGTGATCTAAATTCTATTGCACATTTTTGGTTTGCATAGTTTTGGGTTTCTTCCGCTACTTAAGTTTGTATTGAAAAAAAATGTTGCTTCTATTGTTATAAGTTGTGTGGCACGACTCAAGTTTGGGTTGAGCGCATTAATTCAAGTGATATTGCACAAATTGAGTTTAAAGTAGACTCCATGCAATGTACTCTAGAATAACATCACTCATTGAAATAATGGGTATGTTACGAAGTGGTATCAAAGCGTTTGTAAGGTGGTAAAGGGACTAAGTGGGAGACTGGGTACATTAGAATGTATCTCATCTTTCTCAGCAGTCAAGACCTAATTATGGTATTTTTTTCCTAAAAACTAGGAGAAATAACGTTATTAGTAGCCAATATAATATGTGAAGGTGTACATACATCAAAAATATATTTACTACACACACCTCAGCTACAAGAGCATCAAGGGATGAAGAAGTAATAGGTGAGCCTGACATCTCTACATCATCGGTCTTCTTCTAGACATTCTATAGTCGACTAAATGTGAGCTCAAGGTTTTGTTTGGAGTCCTAAAAACCTCGAATAATATCATCCTTCTTAGTCAACTATAATAGCAAGGGATCATAATATTGTATCAAAGCCTGATATTCATCAAACGATTTGCACTTAAAGAGGAGAATCTTCTCCATGAAGATCATTAATGGAGGCCTGTAAGTGGGAAAATTCATTTTCTAGCCGGGTATTGGAATTTTATAGTATGAAAATGTTTGTCTTCAAGTCATCATTTTTTGTATGAGAAAGAGCTTTCACTTCCTCCTATAGATCATCAACAAGATCGGTTTTATCTCTAAATTCATTTACAAGATTATGGAAAAAGGTTTCCATCATTCTTTCAGGGTAGAATTTTTCGTAGATTTCTCATCAAGCCATAACAAAATACTAGTTTGAAAGAGGGAAGCCTCATCCTCCATATAGGTATGGGCTATCTCCAATTCAATCTTTAATTGTTGATTCTAAGTTTATAATTGTGCAATGGAAATCTGTAAGTCAATTACTTATGTAAGAAGCCGATATGAGATTCTTCCAAGGAAATGGAATTTTTCTCACGGATCTCCTACAATTTATGAATATCCATGACTTTATCTTCATCAGACATACCCATTGTCGATAGTGGGAAAAAAACAATGAAAATCTAGGCACCAAACTTACAAATGTGAAAGAAAATAAATGGATCGACCACAAAGAAAAAATCGACCAAAAACAAAGCGATATTTAGGTTGTTCAAACTTTCAATCAAAGTTTATCCCATGATGAACAAAAAAATCGTTATAAAGGAACTAGGTCACCTATTTTTTATTTATCCATTAGTGCACACATCTACCTTCAGTCAACGATCTACCCATAGGTCACAAAACTGAGTGTTAGTGTAGTTGATCCATAAGTCGGTTGGACCCTCCTCCATTCGGAAATAAAATGGTCGAGCATATATCCAGTCGATACCAAAGATCCAAGTGCATTTGAGTTGGAAAAGAAAAACCAGAAGTCAAGGGGAACCAACAACAAAGATAAGAAGCTGCCATACAACAAGGGCTTTGTCGAATTACATCCCAAAAATAAGGGACATGTTTAGGAAGTCAGTTTTAAAGCTTCATGAATCTCATGCAGTCTATTCTCAACCAATTGAATTTAGTTGATTATGGGTCTGGTCGAGACACTAGTCGACTTAGTCAACTATCCAACATGAAAGGGAAAAAAAGACTTAGTCCGTGTGTTGAGAAAGCATCAATTAGTCCATGTTTAGTTGAGACTTCGACAAAGGTATCACACATCGTTCGATCACATGCCACAGATATTTTGATGAGGTCAAATCCTAACAATAAACAAACTCATTCTTCATGCCCATAATAGTTAGATATCAGGCCTTAGAGGCAAGTAGTATATCTTTGTCAATAAATTAGGGCATCGAATGTGAAAAACTGATTGGTGACCAATCAAGGTGGGAATTCACTTATGGTCTCTTTCTCTCTCTACATAACCCTGGATAACGAACCCAATTTCTTTGATACCATGTTGGGATAGATATAAAGAGGCATGAGAGAGCAAATATTCTCCAAGAGAAATGGTGGTGTCTAAATACAGTGTTTCACTAAAGCATAGCAAGCACACTCCATAAGAGCGTTAATGATCTTCACGATCTCTCCCGATGATAGACCCATTCATATGACCATTTATAAATAGGTTTGGACATGGGTTAAACCAACAACCATGGGACCACATCACTATATTTTTCCATGAAGAGTGGATATGAAATATGAATGTGGACAGGATCAACCATATTTATTCATTGGTTGGCTCCCAAGAATGGTAAACTCTTTTAATACAACAAGGTGAGGCTTACCAAAGAACTCAAGGTTCCAACAATTTGTGCACTCTTTCAAATGATATCCATTTTGCGAAATGGATAGCCTTCTTAGGAAAAAAAAGGTTGATTTTAAATCAATGATATTTTAACTTCCCAGACTCTATTTTGGATGTTTTTTGGTGAAATTGGGTATTTTTTAGAGATTAATTGAGATCTCAAAATAAATTATCCAAATTCTGCACAAGAAGTTTCAAAATTGACTTGAATGTTGCAATCCTCTTTTTTCCATAAAAAATCAGCCAAAAGAAGAAACAAATTCCCACTTTGTGCCCAACAATTTTCCCACTTCATGCCAAAGAAAGAGATCTATTGCCACTTGTAGTGTACTTAACCCCAAAATGTCAAAGAAATCACAAAAAATATAGTGCAAAACCCAATATTCCTATCAGATTTAAGATCCACCTTATCTTCTTAATTCATCCTTTCCTATCTATTGGACTTCGGATTACCCTAACTATCTAAATTTGGACAAACTTATGTCTTGCAGTTCTTTCCCACTTCACTATCGGACTTCAGATCCCCCTAACTATCGAAGTTCTTGAGGCCAGGTTAATAAATATTCTTTCCCACCCAAATAGATAGGTAAGGCTAGGTGATCATAGTTGAATTTCCCATCCCCATACACCAAGTGTAATTAGTTCATTTTCCACCTAAAATAGCAAATTTTATAAGGAAAATTTCCAATATATTAGGGCATGGTAGGATGGTCTGGCTTGCTCGTATGGACAGGGTATGCACCACCTTTAACTAGTTAATTTCCCAAGGGAATAACCCAGATATAGTGCCATATTTCTAATATCAATTGACTAACCGTTAGGCCACTTTTTTAGTGTCAAATTTCCCATCGTCAAGGCCATGTTCTTATAGGCGTATTTTCCAGGTACAATTCTAAGTTCATAAAGTTGACATGACCATCTCCATACACCATGTTGTCACTCTAAAATTGACCATCCTATAGGTCGGGTGATTAGAAGTTCATTTCCCATCCCAATATGCTAGGTTAACGGAGTAGAAATTCCCACATGGTAAGGCCAAGTTTAAACTATTTTATTTCCCATTATTAATTCATTTATTGCTCGACCATCGGTAAAGGTGTGAAATTTAAAACCAATAGTTGTCCTCTGTTTTCGCCCCCTACCCCAATAAAATATAGCTTGCTCTACTCCTTGCTTCCATGTTCGCACTCTCCAATTGACAACAAGACCACCTTTGCTTACTTCATTTTCCGCCCCAACAAATAAGATAAATTAATCGCTACTAAAACCTACGAGCTCTTCCCTCAGTAAAATGAAGATGAAAAAATGAGTAAATAAACCTTCGTTGTATGGCATGTTTCATCCATTCAATTAGTATGGATAAGGGTTCATTCATAGGTGTGAGAATATCATAAGCAATATTATGCATGCACCTACCTCTCCTTTCCCTTCAAAGGTAAGTATTCGGATTCGAGCATTGGAATATTCCCTTCAAAGCAGTTTCACCCCAACACACTTAAGCACCCCCAAGTCCGCCTATCTTCATATGGAAGCATTGTCCCATTACCATCTCAATATCTAGGTAGGGTGTAAAATTTATGTAAGTGTCATATGGGTAATAAGTTGGTAAGCATTTGTTATGCCACCTTATCTTCCTAAATGTTCCATTAAGATAAGATGTATAATTGATTTCCCATATGACACCTTGACTTACATCATTTTCCACCCCTTGGTCGAAGATTGGTGTAACTTAGTTGGTTGCATGACGAGTGCTTATTGGCCTCCCTATTGGCAAGTTTGGGGATAAAGAAGGCCAGGTTCATATAAACAAATTTCCATATCTTGGACCAGTACCCATGCCGTCTATTAATTCCATCATTTTCCATCAAACCTAGTTGGGTTCACTGATAGAATTAACACCCCATATGCTAGGTTTCAATAGTTCATTTTCCACCCCACATAGACCAGTTTAGTAGAGTAATTTACCATACCCATATTCTACCTTCCCACTCTTCAAATTCCCATACCGATAGGCTCCATATCCTGGTCACTCCTTGTCCCTCGCTCTACCAATTGATCCATTCTTTTCTTTGGATCGATGGGATGCCTATTAAGTTTCTAATTTGTATTCCCAATATTCCAAGTTTTCACTTTCAAATGTCCCGGTGGCCAACTAAGCAGGACCAGCACCAAATTTTTGTTATGTCCTTTGGAATGGAAGCGATCCCAATATTTTTCTCAGCAAGCATTTTCACTAACCCAACTTGCTAGAAATACATAATCAAGTAAATAAGCAAGGATGATTTTAAGGATGGAAATTTCTTTTTAAATATAGAAACCTTGGCGAATCTTGCTAATCCTTCATAGGACAACTATAAAATGTTTGGCGATATTTTTGTAAAAATATTCAAATTTCTAAGGATTTTATATAGTTTGTATAAATTTTTGGCGATTTTTAAGGTAAAATAATTTTATCCTATAGAATTTGGGTGAATCATTTTTAGAATAGCAAATATTTTTTGGGAAAAACCATGGAAAATTAGGCCATGAGGGAAATTTAGCCCCTAAAATCATCCTTGTTTAAAATAAGTAACTAATCCTTCTAAGTATGGTTTTTTTCTCCCACTCTCCTCTCTATGGGTAATAACTCTAGTCAAAGTTCCTACCATTGTGTTTAAATAAATGAATGGCTACTAAATCTTGCTATCTTGTACCTCCATAATATGAAGATGAAAAAATCATAAGATAAAACTTCACTGTATGGTGGGTTGATCCAACTAAATGATACATGGGTCATCGATATCGTAAAAGTGAATATCGTAAAAAGAAATTCATTGCTAATAAATCTCTCCTTTTTCCATTCATGAGGAACTCTCCCGTGTGGAGGGAACGTGTAGCAAGAACATGTGGTGATAATAACCCGACGTTTATGCTTTGCTAGAATAAATCGACCTACGAAGCTGAATGTTGACTGCCTTCGACCCGATCGATCTATCTTTCTACCTTTCTTCCTGATCTCTCGATTGATACCCTATTTCTTTATTTCCACCTGTATCTCGATTGATACCGGTTGATCTATTGCTACCACCTAAATCTCTTTTACCCGAATCTCGATTTATACCACCCGGATGGATCTTCTCGATTGACAACTGCCTGATTTCTTTGATATTTACCAGCCCAAAAATCCCACCAACACCAATCACACTAGACGAAACCAAAAAATAAGTGATTCTTGACTAATTCTTACAACCAAGTGATGCCCAAAAACCAATATCCTCGGACCTAGACAAACCAGAACAAAAAAACCACCAGGGAATACACAAACAATCACAACAAGAATGATATAAAACAACACGTTATGTAGGTTGATTACCAATTTGTTGAGTAGCATAGTGGAACATGATTGTGCAACATGATGATTACCAAAAAGAGTAGCATAGTGAAATTGATGGTGCAACATGATGAGTATCATAGTGCAATATATGGTCTAATGAACTGGGACCTAGAGGTCACTGGGCTACATAAATCAAGTTTGTCTTTAGCCAACTTGAGGTACGTAGTGTAATTTCTATAATTAGGAGGTCATTCTACCACACTCTGCAGAGGGATCCCAAAGTTTTGTCCAAGGATTGATTCTACAACCTGCCTTTCTTTCCATGCACCCATGCACATATAGATAGGGGGATGATACTAACTCCCTCCCAAACAGTTATTTCAAATTATTTTTCCTACCTAGTACAATTGGAGTTATCCCACCTAGCTCCCCACCCAATTGATCGAAGTATCCTCTTGTCTGATCAACCCATAAGTGCCCTAACTGTCTTCAAGGATGTCCCTAAAGGTCAAGGTCGAGAGAGTCAAGCAAGGAAGAAAAAAACATATAGGGAATAAGAATAGGAAAGTGAGTCAAAACCTCTTCAAATTCCATTACCCTAACAATGAGTTTGTTCTTTTGGGGTTTTTCTGGTCGATCTAAAATCCATCCCACCACAAGGCATTTGAGAAAGAAAAGTTTTGTTTCTACAAGTTTAGACAAGTATGATCCATATGGGGTGCATAAATCACTTTTGCAATAGTAAAATTGATTCATTAGTAATTCCCCCTTCTCCTTTGGATGGGCACTTTAATATAAAAGAATATAAATGAGAAGGCACAAAAGTGAGGAGCAGAAATCACTTCTTGCAACAGGGAAGGAGCATATCCCTGAATAAAAGAGAAGGGATAGGTGTTGGGATCAAACTGGGTAAGGTTCAATCAGCATTCAAGCTTGTGGGACATGTCAAGATACAGAGGGTATGCCATGTTATCACTCTGTAATTTCTCAGGTTGAGGAAGAAGTTGATATAGGTAACTTCAAAACCACTTTGGAGTCTAGGATCTAGCCCTCCTAGACTTAGAGAGGGATCTTTCTATAAGATTTAGCTTTGTTTTGGGGAATTTTAGGCTATTTATGATAGTACAGGGTTTGTTTTTTGAATTTTTTGGTTGGAACAATGAATATGGTCCATTGGGAAAATGGATTCATAGTTCATAATTGATCAAAAACCAGGTCTAATAGGCTAATATTGCAAGTCAAGGTAGATAAATTCACTGGATCTTCGAGGATTATGATATGTAGGGAAACAAAATGTTCAGAAATCCAATTAAAAACAGATCAATCAAGAATTTTGTTTTCAGTGTTCAGTAGAAAACATAAAAACTATTCCTAATCTGAAGAGAGAGTGTACATTTTAAAAAATTATGTCTCTTATCTTCTTGGAATAGTTCAGAAAAGAAACAATGGTGATAACAGGAAAACCAAATTTACAGAGAAAGATACACTTCACCAATGAAATTTGTCACAAAAATCCTACAATTGTCACAATGTATTACTGGAAATCTGAATCAAATGGTCTTTTTGGACTACTTTACAGTATTAGCTCCATTCTTCTTACCAATTCCCCAAATACTTCAAAAGGTGAAGTATATATAGACTTATTTACAAGCTATCATGTCATAACAAATCAAGATTTATTTCAGGAAAATCTAAACTAACTATTACAATCATAGAGGTTTGTTGAGATTCATTCATAGATCTGGCACTGTTTTGATGGGATCTGTAGGTGATCTGTGCCTTTGAATCCGATCTCTTTGCCATCTGTCCTTTTGACATTTTGTCTCCCAAAATTCTGAAAAATAGGGTCCAATGATATCTTCGAATATATCAATATGAGATAACTATGTAAAATTTGGGGGGTGTTTTTATATATCAGCTTGTTCTGATCAAAAACCTCTCTTGGTTTTTTGAAATTCATCTCCAACTGTCCGGGATCTGGGTTTGAAAAAGATGTCTCAAACAAGAAAATCCTGAATCCCAAAAACTAGGGCTCAAAGATGCTCTTGATTCTCCCAATCTGTAATAGCTATGAGAAATATGGGAGAGGTTATGTAAATTGGTCTGTTCTGAGAAAAAATCTCTTTCTGTTTCTCAAAATGCGCCCTGGTTATCCTTGAAATCGCCTCGAAAGATGACTGGTCAAAAACGGTTTTGATAGGAGGAAAGTGGTTTTTGGAGGGGATAGGTTGTAAGCGGTTTTAGGGGAGGGTATGAAATTATAGGAAGGGGACATGTGGAAAAATGAAAACTAGTTTTCGGACCCCCTTTGGTTAAATGACATAAGGGGGGGGTCTGAAATATGAAGTACGGGAGGTAACTTTTTAGACTTAGGATATAGTTTATTTGTGTTTATTTGATTAAACTTTGTTTTATTTTTTTTATATTATTTGTTTTGTTTTATATATATTTTTTTATTTTGTTTTTTTTATGTTTTAATTTTTATTTGTTTTTTTTTTAATGTTTTGTTTTATTTATAATGTTTTGTTTTTATGTTTTCATTTTAATTTCTTATTTGTTTTAATAATGTTTTTTCTTTAATTGTTTTAAGTTAAAATTATTATTACTTATTCTAAATTAATTATTTATTTATTAATTATTTTAATTTATTATTCAAACTATTACTTATTACCCTAATCTAATTACTAACCTACTAATTTATTTAAATTATTAATTTAATTAGTTCTTAAACTAAACAATATTTTATTTAATTATCTATCCTAGGTTATCTAACATTGTTTTATTTAGGGAATATTGGTGGGAGAAAGATGAGGTGAATGGGATGAATGGACAGGGGAGTGAGTGGCACAACAGTGAATGAAGGATTGGGAAAAATGGATGGAGGGGAAAAGTCATCCGAGGAAACTAGTCAAGCAAGGATCCTTCTTGGAAATAATTTCTAGGATAAACTATTATTTACCACATCTCAAATATAAAAATCCTCAGCTATAATCAAGTGAACCTATAAAAATTTATAGGACCCTAACATGCCCAATACCTCAACCCTGTGGTCACTTCCTTTAATTCGATGTTGTCAAAAGGTCGAGGTTCTAAATCATAGCAATCGAGGTATTAAAAATAATCTCCCTCAAAAGGCATCCCAGAGAAGAACCTCACTCAAAAGGAGGTAACCATTGCCATCCTAGAAAGGAGAAAAATGGCCAGCCAACAGTTACTATCCCAATCCTTTAAAGGCCAGTCTTATCTCAAAGGAAAATGCTTTAGAATTTGGAATTCTCATGAGAAGGTACCTGACTTATGGCATAACTCAACTCCTACCTCTCTGATAAACCTTCTAGCCTCTTCCCAATATCTAGTTTCTTTGAATTTCACTCCTGCCCCTACCTACTTCTGAAGTCTTCCCAAGAAGGTATCCAAATATGCTTCTCTCGGGAGATTACAAACACAATTTTCTATTATGGAAAATTATGCAGCATAGTGTTCCATTTATCCTATTTTCCTGAGTTGGATTAAACATAGGTTGTAAGGAAACCCCTAAAATCATAATAAGGTGGGTGATTATGAGAGTATGGATAGCAAAGAGGGACCAACCCTACCAATGCCTTAATGTGATCATCACAGATTGGCAATTTTTTTCCTTGAAGGTCTGCAAAGGTATAACAAGCTTTGTGTTCGCATCATCCCCAGTCCTAGTTTCCCACCTGTTGGTAATGTCCTGCTAGGGCCATAAGTCAACCAATATGGCTTATCACTCAAATATTGATATCAACTCTCTCATCCACTTGAACATGTCAACTCAAATCAACACTTTCATTTCCCAATCTCACAGCTTGGTTTTAGAACCTCTGAGAAGAAATAAAATCATAATTACATATATAAATACTGACCAGCACCAGAGCGAGCAAATTGACTTGCAACGATTTGAGCAGCATATTTTTAGTGAGAGTCAACAACACTCGAAGCAGAGCAGGCAGTAGCAAGAGCATGGGAAGCATCCCATCAATAAAAAACATTAGGGTAAGAGGAACCCCATATGACAGTCACAGATTGAGTCGTGTCTTGGATGAAGAAAACTAGATGTTATAGACCATAGTGTTTGGCGATGCACGGCCTACTGAAGAAAGGAATTGTACTAAATATAAATGTTCTCGATAAGGCTTTGGAAAAGTGGATGGGCATCGAGAGATGCTTCTTATATTGGCCAGTTGCTTCAATGATTTTGGACAACCCTTATAACCATCAGATATCTACTGATTGAGCGAGTATTATGGCTGAAAAACACTTGGATTACTGACACCATTGGTGGGGGATCACTTAATCAGTTACAATGTGAATGAAACTAATGTGGCGTTCCTTCAAAATCACTTTCAATGAAGTTTTCCAGCCCCTTGGTATTTTTCTTATCTCCCACCTCGCCCAAGTGGTTTGTGCATACCTTGCTTCGGTGGTTTGGATCTTCTATCCAAGCTAGAGAGATGGGTTTTATACTAAAGAGATGGTTGGTGGACTCATTCACTGGACCACTTTGATATCTATCTGTATTTGAATCTATGTATATGTTTTTTTATATAAATATTGTGCTATTAGGTGTTCTAGACGAGTCTGTTACGAATCCTAACCCTAGATAACCCTTCTTAACCACCTTATTTATACACCTCTTACCCTTGAACAATGAGAGTTATGTCCTAATCCCCACAACTATGCCTAATAGAACATGAGGAGAATGATGAAACCTAAACCTTTATACAAGCTTGTCTCTTTTTTGGGCTAGCTCGCAAAACCTAGACTCCCATGGCTCGCTTGGAAAACCTATGTTCATACATTGCTAACCTCTTATTCTAAAGATTTTCTTTATTATACTCAACACCTCGTACGCGAATGTTTACCTATTTTACCCACGCGTAACTCATGCAGACTTATGAAACCAAATGATGACTTATAACATACCATTGAATTACAAATAGCTTGGGTTATGCCCTGTAGGCAATGAAAGACCTTCGAAAGCACTTAACAATCCAATTCATTCAACCTAGAAACACTTATGCAGAGCCATATTCCATACTGATTGTAGGAGGATGTTTATAACTACTTCACATTGGTTAATCACTAGTTAATAGAAACAAATATACTTACTATAATTGTGTTCATGCCATGCAGAGAACAAAACAGAACGATTATGAAGTAGTACTAACTCCTTGCATTCACTATAGCTTATTACTTATGCTTTCCTATGCTCAGCTAACGGGATTGATTAACTAAAGGTGGTAATAAATCCTAGCTAGTGATTCCTTACTTCTTTGTTGCACTACGCTTGCACATTAATACAGTAACAGTCAATCGAGCTCATTGAACCTAGTTGAATGAACTCATACTTAGCTCATTGAACCCAGCTCAGAAACCTTGCTAACTCATTAGTTGGTTTTTACTCATACTATATTCCTTTTGTTGCATTATTAATCCCTACAAATCGATCCATTCATTGGTTCCAAGTACTCTTCAAGTTATTATCTACTCCATAGAGTTATAGGGACTACCTATAGTTATCTCTGCCCCATCCATAGGGATACCTATAAAAACACCTGCCTCTTACTTATCATTTGGTGGATTTCCTGTCGAAACTGAGAGAGATCTAACTAAGGTTCCGGGCGAAAATATCCCTGCATTCTTAGGTTATAATGAAATCTCATTGATTCATTCCTTCGACAGATTTATGTTCGGCACATAACTTCATCCAACCAATGATCAATCACATTAAAGATAGAAACCTTGGATGTACTTATGGTCTGACATATCGAAATCATACTTAGGTTCTGCATATTCCTTCCTTTTAAAGATCTTCGTTAGTGGGGGCAGATAGACTCAATCTTGACTTCGTTCAATACTCGAAAACAAGCAAACAAAGAAGATTCCTTTATGTATTATGCATTTATTTAGTGATGAGTTTACATCGAAGTACCAAATGACTACTAGATAAATAATTGGAACCTCATTGTATCGCTTCCCACCTTAGGACAGATCTTGTTGTGGAGTAGACCTTGGTCGATAAGAAATATCTTTCTTACGTTATGGCATGATATATATAAGTATATAAGAGGTTGAAACAACCCATTCCTCTTGTACTACAATTGGATTATTGTAGTTCAACCTTACAATCATGATCTCCTTAAACTAGGATTGAAACTAGCAATCATAAGCTCGTTCCAAAACCAAAATAGGAAATCCATATTATATAAGATACCTTTCTTTACAACCACAAGAATGAAGAGTTATGTTGGTCCGGTATGCCTTGGCTTCATCGGGATACACTAGGTGAATGAGGCTGACTTGATCAATCCCATTATGCTACATCATACTACATCTTAAGGAAAATCTAGGATCCCTTTTCCAAGTACTTGCACAAAAACACCTTTTCTCATTGGAGAAAAACACATCACATTTCTGGGCTTATGTATAGCTCATAGACAAGCGTCCTTAATATAAGAGCATCAAACAGAGAAAGGTGCTAGTTGCGGGGTAGGGCCATTGAATGGGGATCGATTGGAAGTATGGGGAAGGATGTGGGGTAAAATAAATTCGAGGATCTAGGTAAGGTGCTCAAGAGGTTTCTCTTTGTTGGAAATACTAAAACAACTGAGAGGGGGGGGTGAATCAGTTGTTTAAAAGATTAAACAATTTTATACCTTTTAAATAATTATAAAGAATTCTTCTTGTGTCATCAAGCAACATACAACATATGGACAGTAAGAGTAAAGATCATCAGTCACACATAAAATACACACAGACACAGATTTTCACGAGGAAACCCATAAAGGGAGAAAACCTCTTCTTCTTCTAAATGATAGGCAGTCTTTTTTTGTTCTGTACATCATTTACAATTGAGCACCAACTCAATGTGAGGCTGCTACCTCTGTTTTACAAGCTGCAACTTGTTTGAGAGCTCCAACTCTCTGGTTTCTCTAGCACCCACTAGAAGGAAGCACCAACTCCCTGAATATTCCAGCACCAACTGGATGGAAGCACCAACTTCCTGAATTTTCCAGCACCAACTGGATGGAAGCACCAACTTCCAGTTACACAGGCTCCAACCTGTATGACAGAGAACACCTGTTCTCCCTAGCACCTCCCTGCCACCCTGGTTTCTCTGGCTGCAACCAGATGGAAGCTACAACTTCCTGTGTTCAAGCACCCACTTGAACTTCTGAGGACTACAGTCCTCCCAAGCACCTCCCAACCTCCCTTTAAAATTTAAATAATGAAAACACAGACAACTTATTCAGATAAATCACTTCTTACCATTTCACTTTGTTTTGTAACTCTGATCTTCAACAAATTGTTCTTCACTGGTCTGCTCTGCATATTGTT
>ML780346.1:10766-23651 GCA_009831015.1 Picea engelmannii
TAGTAGTATCCTTAAGATCCTATTTTCATTGATCGATTCCACACCCAAGTAAAATGATCATAGATGTGTTTTCCATTACATATTGTCATGGGTGTTAAGGGTGAAGGTCATGAACTCAATAGTATGAAGAGTTAAAATGACTCCGTCAAAATTGAGTATCTTTTGTATTTCTTTGAGAATAACTTTCATTGTGTTATTTTTATGAATTCTTGTCATTACTTTTACTTTACAATGTTCATTAGTTTAAAGTACATCCAATGAATCTAATATGGTTTCTATTTTTTTAAGGATCGAGTGAAATAGTAGAAGTTTATGGATTGTAGAAGTTAGAAGTTGAAGGAAGTGACTCTAAACCTCGATATATCCTTGCATGTTTTTAGGGGAGGATAGGAGTGATGGTCATGAACTCAATGTTGTGAATAGTCAATGGGAATGATATATCAAAGTTGWTATTCATTGTATGTGTTTGTCTATATTATATTTAGTTAAATATAAAGAGCATTTAATGAAGACCTTTTCCATAGCATGATAAGGGATGGAGTGAAACTCTTGATGGTTATTCTTCTATGAAGACCTTTTCCATATCATTTTAAGGATGACATCAAACCCTCAAGAGTTGGTTCTTCTTCTATTATATATATTTAGTTGATCATTTTCTTCAAAGTAACCTAGCATGATAAGGGATGATGTCAAACCATCAAAAGTTGAAGAGTTTAGAGGAGTGAGGGTTTTGGTTAAGTTTATGCTTGTGCTCACAAATCCTATGTTTTGACACTATTATATTTTCTACATTATGTTATTATTTCACTTCATGTTTGATTTATTTTGAGTATAATCCAATATAGATTTTTGTAACATCCCGCTCTGGCGTACTTACCAAACTTATTCTTTGAGGACACTTGCTCGCAAGTGATCTGGATTTTTATGATGATAAAACTTTTTCCTTCATTACGATGCGTTAAGTTAGATGATAGGATGTTTTTACTACTTTGATGTAGACAGGTGTTGCTGACTTAGTTTCATTGAGTGTGCAGGGTTTCAGACCTTGAGGATGCAGAGGCATCGGTGGAACTCCCTTGGACTCCGAATTGAGTCAGGGAGTGGGCTATTTGGGTTGTTTCATTTATGGTGATATTGTTTTGTTTTGATGATATGTTATTGATTTTATGATATGTTGTTGACATGATCTGACATGATGGTTGATGATGTAGGCTGACGATAGCTTGCCGACCAAGACTCACATATGGAGTAAAGGGGCCACACATGATTTCCAGAGAGGATGAGGGAGAGGTGTGGACAGCAACCCTACCACAGCCTACTAGCACTCCCGTCGTGGCTCGAATTGTAGGTTAACAATTACCTAGTTCGAGAGGATCCACGATGCCGTGAGGGCAGACTACGATAGTCACTCACGATGATTCTAAGGGGCGTGCAATAAGGCGGGGCCCTTATTCCTTAGAGCCCTTAGTCTCCCACAAGTTCACCTGGCGGAGTTTTGACTCCAGGGGTTATAGAGTCTACCAATCCGTCAAGTCAGCGAGTGGCACCCTTGGAGCACGTGGTGCATCCTGAAGGGCACGTCATGCAAAGAAATGCAAGTCAGCGAGTGGCACCCTTGGAGCACATGGTACATCCTGAAGGGCACATCGTGCAACAGAAGAAAACGAGGTGAGTGGAACCCTTGGAGAACGTAGTGCGTCCTGAAGGGCACATCGCATTGATGATGATGATGAGACAACCTAGATGACCCTAAGACCTTAACGCCTGATAAAATTCTTAAAAACGACTCCCCTAATTAAATTGTCGCCGTTCAAATCAAAACCTAAATTAAAACATCTCTAAGATAAATTTTGACAAGCCCTAAGAAAAGATCCTAAAAAAAATAAACATAGGACATAAACTAAAACCCTCCTAGGTGTTAATTAAAGTCTTCTTAAAAGTAAAGGGGGTAAAGTAATGAGGGGAGTAATTTAAGTAAAACCCATGGCGTTAAATTATAAAGAAGAATTAAAATTATTAAAGAGTGGGAGTATAAAAAATTTAGGATTTAAAATATATATATATATATATATATATTGAAAAGACTAGTAAGCGCATTTATCATTTTGGGTTTAACAAAAAAATATATATTAAATAAAAAATAAAAAAAATAAAAAAATAAAAAAATAAAAGAGAGGAATAAAAAAATAGAAATGAGGAAACATGTAATAAAGGAAACTTAATAATGGAAAGTAGGAGACATAGGGTAAAAAGTGAAAGGGAATCAGCATTTAGGAGTTACTAAAAATCAGCAACTTCATTTTAGGAAAGTTATTAAAAGCATGAGAGGGGATCTAGGAACCCTAGGAGTAATTTAAGGAGCAATTTTTGGGGGAGTGAGGGAATTGAGTCTTTTAATTATTAAAAATAAATTAATTTTTGGAGAACCGTAGGGATGAGCGACACTTGGACGGCAGAAAATGTTCTGAGGTTTGTCATTAAAAATTAATTAAATAATGATTTAGGAAAGTAGGTGGGTCTCAAATTTCTATAAAAGAAGGGCAAAAGAAGGAAGAGGGGATGGACGGTTAGTGTAACGTTACGCTACCGAATTGTGGCTTGACGGGTTGCTTGTGAGGAGTTGGGTTTATCTCAGCTATGTTGGAGTGGTAGCTCAGCCTTGGAGGCGAGCTGAGAAGCTAGTCTTATCTCTGGATCTTGTGTGGCCCCTTTGCGGCTTGGGGGGCTAAGGGGGAAGCAAAGTACCCCTAGCGATTGGCTGGGAGGTACCGGTGCAGTCTCTACGGTCGGCGAGCGGGAGCAGCATGGAGCAGGAGCGATGGGGAGTGCGGACGACACACGAGGACAGCGTTGAGGCAACGGTATGGTTTGTTATTTTATTGGTAGAATAGGATGAATTATGGAATCAACTGATATCAAAAATTGATGGTTGCGATTGGATTTAATGGTTGTAGTACTTGTCTCCTCTACAAATTTAAGTGTAGCTGCTGCAACCTTTTTGATTTTAAATGTTCTAGTGATAGGTCGTTACATATACTTTGCATCCTTGAAAGCGTTATTGTTGGTGTCCATTCAATCTTAGGAGGTTTTTAAATTATTTAAAAAGGGTTATCACCGAGCGACCTCCCCTTTTCCTAGCGATATTCTAACGAATTACATGTTGACTCCTATGAAATCTAATGACTATGTTTTGCTGGGCATCGATCCAGTATGGCTTAGCCTTTTAAATCCACTTAATATGTATTTCGCCCAGAAATCGAATTTATTGGACTGCGCGTCGTTTTAATGGATAGTTAAATATTCATTGGACAACGATTTAAATTTTGTTCCATTAGTATCTAAATCGCTTATTTCCTGCGAAACTTATGCAGTGAGTCATCGTTTACTGCGATTTTAATCTCTATGGAGATGTTGTACAGTGAAATTTATAACCTGTGAATGGCATTGAGTTATTAAGTTTGTGAGTGATTTCTTTCCAGCTACTCTTCCTTCAGTATGAATGACAGCTATCATCAATACACCCTGCTCTCCTTCTTCTTGGAAAGTGATTTGTATGTTTATATGGACCTACGATTTTACGAAACCTTGACAGTCAAGCCAACGATTAACTCAGTGACTCATGTTTGGATTACATGCGTAATATTAATTCATAGATGGTAAAATCGATTATGCCATCAATTTACATAAATTTCTTGTCATTTACAGAATGTATTCTATTAAAGGTGTTCCCAACCTTTCCCAGCCACTTTAGTATTCCATGATTTTGACAACGTTAAATTCTGGGAAATTCACTCCTTGGGAAAGTTGGTATATATTTTTTTTACAGCTACATTTTACCTCTGCTACCCTGCATTTGTTTTTACCTTTGCATGGAGGCTACCCGCGAATTCACGCCCTGGTCCTTGTGTTTTTTTTTCTCTCTTCTGCGATGTTGTTCACCTAGCCTGTCGAATTCTCTTTTTCCTCAGTGTCTAGTGGAGCATCTCAGCATTTTCTGATCGAAAATTCCCCTTGCATCTGGCCATTATCTCAGCATCGACCGTAAGGACCTTCGTTGCATTTTGTTTTGATTTTTCCCTGTTTCTGCGCGTTCTTCTCGGGGATATCGTCTTCGTGGCGATTCTGCATCCTTTGCCTCTAACCGTTCCCTCTGCTGTGTGGCAGCGTTCCTGTAGGGGACCGAATTCCTGTGCAGCTGCGCTGGATACCCACGCAATCCACCTTTCCTCCCTTCCGTTTGCGGAAACCACTGACATTCCTGTCACTGATGTTACTCAATTGACAATATAAATTGCCTTTATATAATGCAAAGCAAAACAAAGGTTAAATGCAACTACAGTATCGGTGAATCTAATGACCACCTATCAGACCTGCGATTTTGTTCTCTTGTAACCACATGCACAGATACCCTGATAAATTGCCAGGTGGTCGATACTAAATGGCAGTAACGTGGTAAGCTGCTATGTCACCAGTGTATGTAAGTACGATGTGTATTCCTTATATCCATATTTAATTTTCGTTAATGTGGGGTCTTTTCTACTTTTGTTTTTGTAAATATGATCGAACTAAATATTGGGTGGTTACCTATTGTCTTTTAATCATGATGTCATAACGATGTTTTAACCTGATGTTATGTATAGATATGATGCTGCTGTATACATGACAATGAGTTTCGTTTTTAAAAATCCGTCATGAACATTACTCCACTATTTATTTATTGTCATGGTTTTTAATATTAAGTGATAAACATTATGGTTTAACATTGTCGTTTGACAGTATGGTTAATATCGTTGCGTTAATATTCTAATTAATATCTTCGTTTTATTACTATGGTTCCATTAACATTCTAATATTGTGTGTAATGTTATCGTTTAATATTAGGGTTTTATATCATAGTTTAATAAAATGGTTTTATTAGTGGTGTTTTAATATTTTGGGTTCAACATCATCATTGAAATTTATGGCTCTATCGTCGTTGGTTATAAATTTTGGTTCTTTACTTGTTCTAATATTTTGGTTAAAACTGAACATGGTTTAATATTGTCGTTGACTTGTTAGGGTTCTACTGTCGTTTTCATAATATGGTTCTATTGTTTGTTTATCATAATTTGAGCATGGTTTAATTATTATGGCTATTATAATTGTCGTCTCTTGGTAACCTTAGTGGTTATGTTGTGTGTGTGATTCTTCGGTGTAAAGAATCCAGTGTCGTATCAAGAGTCTCAGGCTGTTTAAAGCCACAGTACCACTCTTGCGACACACTCTGAGCCGTATCAGTAGTCTCGGGATGTTTAAAGGCACAGTTTCCACTACTGCGACTCCCTAAAAGATTTATTAGTTTTTGCCTGAGCAGTCAGCCAGGAGCCTGTCTAATCTTCTTTCGAGAAGACATAAGACTAAAAGCCCTGCTTTTCTGTGCAGAAATAGTAAACTCTACTGTTGGATTCTTCCCTCTGTGACTGTACTGTACTTAACACCTAGTGTCGTTTCCTGCTTACAATTGCTAGTAGTACGCCTTATGTCTAGGGGTGTCTATTGCTTGTTGTCACTGTGATATGTTGGGATTGTTTTGTTGTGTCTTGTGCTAGGTCGGGTTACTAGTTTCTTCCTGAGCAGTCGGCCAGAAGCCGGTCTAATCTTCTTTCGAGAAGACATAAGACTAAACGCCCTGCTTTCTTGTGAAGAAATAGTAACCCTAACACCAGACTCTTCCCTCTATGTTCTTACGGTGCGCCCCAGAATGTCTTACTATTTGTGTTGTGCGCCTTGTGCCTGTGGTCATGTATTGTTGCAGTTACTCGTTGTGTGCCTACAGTCTTCTTGTGCTGAACATCGTGGTTGCGTCTTGTTGCTTGTCAAGTGGCGTCATACAGTTAAGTGTGTTGATACTTCTATACGCGCGCACACACCTTAACCAAAAAAAAAAAAAAAATTGCACCTGTTTTCAGAGTTGTTGTCATAACGAGGAGGTTCGTTACAATTTTGAAGGTTGGATTAGCCTTAAGTGAAAGAGCCAAATACCATGCTATCAATTTTAGGCTTACCCATGGTGAGTGAGGATGAAGGTGATGTGATTCTAGAAAAAGAAATCAATGTAGAGGAGATTTACAATAGGTATGGCATTAATCATAGTGATTGTGGTGTTGCCATATTTTCCATTAATAACCTTCTTTTTTCCTTCAATAGTGAACTTTTGGCCAATAAATTATTAAGAAAGTGTAGAAAATATGATTGTATAATGGGGGCCGTTCTATTAATGATGAGACCATACCTTTTACCACCTTTAAAGTGCTAAATTGAGATTTTAATGTATAATGCTAATCATGAATCTAAATTTTTTCCAAATTCTCCTAACTAAATTCATTTTTCAAGAAAATAAAAGATTTAGTAATTTTTTTTACTTAAGATTGGTTTATTCCTTTTTCTTACTCCACTTCCACATTCTCATACCCTATACCTAATTTATTTTCAATTTAATACAATATTTTATGATTCCATATATTATAGGAAAATATTATTTTTTCAAAATATATTACCAACCATTAGTAATAAATTTGTGTAAAACTTATGTGTTTTGGCGACAACATTATCTTATATCAATTTAATCATAATTTAAAAAAATTATAATTTTACTTTTAAGTAAATTTAAATAAAAATATAATAAATGTAAACAAAAAAATTTAAAAACATTTAAAAATAACTTTTAAAAAAAAATTAAATATTAAAAAAAATATTTAATAAAAGCATCCTACTAGAAACACACTTTACCACATAAAATAAGATAATTTGTGGAGATATCAAAGTAAAAAAAGAAGAAGGAGAAATTGAACATGGAACTTCCCACCTTGATCATCCATTAAATTTTTAGAGGTAAGTTAGTGAATTGCATTAATATTTTAATAAGTGTGAATGTAGCCACATAAATAAGCTAATTTGTCCAAATATCAAAGTAAAAAAAAAAGAAGGAGAAATTGAACATAGAACTTCCCACCTTGATCATCTATTAAATTGTTCCAGATAGGTTAGTGAATTGCATTAATTTTTCTCCAACAAATCAAATAGGAATAACTGTGAATGTAACTCTCCACTCTACAAGCTATCTCTTTGGTTTTGTTTGAACCCTGATATTGTTGTCTTTGTGACTGACCCTAGCTTCGAATTGAAGGGAACTATTTTGTGTGAAGTGGGTGGTATTTGAAGATAGAGAAATTGAACATGGAACTTCCCACCTTATCATAGATTAAATGTTTCCAGGTAAATTAGTGAATTGCAATAATTTTCCTTGAACCAATCAAATATGAATAAGTGTAATTGTAACCACATAAAATAAGATAATTTGTCCAAATATAGAAGTAAACAAAAAAGGAGAAATTTAACATGGAACTTCCCACCTTGATCATCTATTAAATTTTTCAAGGTAAGTTAGTGAATTACATTAATTTTCCTTGAATAAATAAAATATGAATAACTGTGATTGTAAGCACATAATTTCTTCAAATATGAATAACTGTGATTGTAAGCACATAATTTGTCCAAATATGAATAAATGTGATTGTAAGCACATAATTTGTCCAAATATCAAAGTAAAAGTATGATTAAAATGTTCTAGGTAAGTTAGTGAATTGCATTAATTTTACTAGAACAAATCAAATATGAATAACTGTAAATGTAACTCTCCACTCTCCAAGCTATGTCTTTGGTTTTATTTGAACCCTGATATTGTTGTCTTTGTGACTGACCCTAGCTTCGAAGTGAAGGGAACTATTTTGTGTGAAGTGGGTCGTATTTGCAGATAGAGAAATTGTAAACACTTTTGGTCAGCAATGAAAAGAACAGCAAGCATGTCATCTCTGGGCTCAGCTTCTAACATGGATATTGACTGTGTAAAAGTGAAGCAGAGACCATCCGAAGATATTTCTTCATTAGAGGGCAATAGATTAACAATTAAAAAAACTACAAACATGTCATCTCTAGGATCAGCTTTTGATATTGAGATTGATGACCCTTCCCTTAAGGGCACAACTTTAGAAAAAATTGCAGAAGGGCAATGTGCGACAATGGACTTACAGTGGCCAATGGGTTTCTCAACGCCTAGACATTTCTTGCATGATTGTTTTATATGCAAACACAGACTAATGCTTGACCAGGATATTTACATGTACAAGTAAGAGTCTCGTACCAACACCTAGTTGATGATTTTTCATTTCTAGACCATTCCTTGGATTGATTTGAGTTTGGAGGTCTTATTAACTGTTGTCTTAAAAGTTTTTAGTTTTCTTCCAAAGATTTTGGGTTTTATAGTATATTCCTGGGATTGATTTTAGTGTGTAAATATTATAACCATTATTTTCAAAAAAAATTAAAAAAATTATTTTAGAGGGGAAATATTGCGTTCTGCAGCATTCAATGCAGGGACCAGCAGATTCTTTCAGATGAAATTGAAGGAAAACGTCATAGGGCTGAAGAAAAGGGTTATAGGGAAAGAGTTGATACCCACAGGCCAACAGTAGCAGACAAGAAGTCCATATTCGAAATATCATAAAAAAATTGTTTCCTGAAAATTTTGTTTCCGGTTGCAGAGAAAATGTGGAGGCTTCTTACTCTTTCGGTTTGAATATCATAAAAATTTCGTTTTCAGAATGTCGAGGGTTCTTACTGTTTCCCTTTGATATTCAATCTATCATAAAAAAATTTGTTTTCAGAATGCGAAAGCTTCTTACTGCTTCCGTTGGATATTTTGAATATTAATGTTTTCATAAAAAAATTGTTTTCAGAATGTTCAGATAAATCTTTTTATTCTCAACGCTTCAATTTATCATAAAAGTTTTGTTTTCCATTGCACTGAATTATTTGAAATTTACAGTAAACTTGTTCATAAATATTCATTTGTTTAAAATAAATTGAGTTTAATTCTGTAAATTAAAAGTAAATTTTGATTTAGTATGGTTTTTATCTCTTCTATAAAGAATCATAATTATGTTTTTAATTTAAGATGTTTTTTTTCTGATTTACAACAAATTGAGTTTAATTTTGAATAGAACAAATAATCTCTTATTTAGAGACTGATAATCATGATTCATGTTTTTAGGTTGCAAAAAAACTATATTAAGATTAGACTCAGGAAAGTAAAGTCTTTATAATAAATTCATTGATCATCATTTCTTAGATTAGGTTTCATATTAGGTATGTTAGTTCCCTTGTTTTCTATCATAAAATAAGTTTTTTTCTATCATGATTGAAGTTCACATCTACCAAGGATATGCTGTTTGTTTTATAACTTCCTATGTATGTTTGAGAATAACTATAATTTAAAAGTTCATTTTCTGCCTACCATGCCATTCGATTAAAGAGTAATACTTATTGAATATGCCTATACAAAGACGTCATCTAAACGTTCTAGGGTTTTGTCTTTTTCTCTAAAATCCACCACATAAATTTAGATGAATTCAATTTCATTTACAAATCCAAAAATGGATTTAAGGTGTTGAAAAACCATCTTAAACTCAACAATTTATGGCCCAATTTTGGGCAAAAATAAATAGAGAATATCCGGCCAAAAGAAACAAAACAAATAAATAGAGAATATCCGGCCAAAAGAAACAAAACATAAAAAGTCTAGACTAGAGCCTATAGAAATAACTATATTTTTGTTCATTAATATTATTATTCAATTAAAAAATGAGTATGAATATAGTTATATTAAAGCATGTTCTAAACTATAAATGCACTCCATTACTTTTGTTGCAATACAATTTTAAATTTAATTCAAGTTATTTATGTACACATTTTTTATAGAAAAATAATATTTTATTAAACATTTTTAAAACTCTATTAGCTAGCTTAGGTCGATCTTAACGTGAATAAATGTTTTCATTTAAAGTTAATATGGATCTACACTAGTTTTAAACAACACTGATTAAATCTTAAATTAATATAAGTCTACACTCTTTTTAAACAACATGTTTGAAATCCATATCAAGAATTGAATAAATTACAAGTCATTGATTGTATAGTGAAAACCACCTATTACAAATTAAAAAGCTCACTCATTTTATTAAAAAAAAAAAAAAATCATAAAAACAAAATGACATATATATTCTAATGGAATATATATATATATATATATATAAATATAATTACCCAATAAAGACTTACTTTCTTTTATAATATCTTCCATTTGGTTTGGCCAAACATTTTTTAATTTTGTCCATAGAAAACAAAATCTAATTTATGATGTTCTTCACTTGTTTGGATTAAATTGTGTTTAATTACACATAGTAAAAGTAAATTCTGATTTATAATATTCTTTATGTATTTCATACATAATGACTATCATGTTTTTAAGTTATGTAGCATCCCCATTCCTAAGTTGATCCATGACATACAGAAATTTTCTTCTCTTATACACATATGAATGAAATATAAAGGAAAAACATAATTATAACAGAAAATCCATAAAATGAATATCATAAAAATAACACAACATTTGAAGAAAACACATAAAATACATTTATCTTATCCTAGAATTTCCTCTCACAGAAGGCTTCCTAAGTCAATGTATTAACAACATATATTCTCATATTAAGGTGCCAACTCCAATAATCATCCTACATCCTCTCATTCCCCACACCCTAACCGACCCCAAGAAGTGTACCCGTTCTCTTCTCAACAATATTTTGGTTGTCCCACTTCCCTTCAGAGGCTTTAACAATAGGTCGAATAAGAAGTATGAGAGCCATGTAGCTACAACTTGTCATCCATGGAAAATAATTCCCATGAGGTCTCTCACCTGGAGTGAGTGATCATAAGCCTCACAACCCACTTCTTCAAATTGCACAAGGGCATGAAAAGCCAAACTCCAAATCTTCTCTAGTATAGATACAATGGTGATGGCACTCAGAGTACAAATGGTGAGAGCATTAGTGATAGTGATAAGAATGATAATGGAAGAATGGTGGGAAAATACATTATTTCCCTCCTTTGTATATGAATTTTCCCAACTTGAAACTTTTCATGTTGGGAACTACCTTCTACCAACTTTCCCCTGCTTGGTGATATGTTCCTCCCCTTAGATACCTAGGGACTTAGGATAAAAGTACCACATAATTAAACTTTTTAAGAAATATTATTTTAATATTTCCTTGGCTTAAGCCCCCTTAGCTTAATATTTCCTAAACTCTTAGCCTCATTTCCATTCTAGTGGACTTCTACCCCATACTCTTTTGTCTTGTTGATTTACAACAAAAATATATTTTATATTAAATAGTGTTAAATGTAAATATAAATATTATATAAATGTCAATTAATTATAAATCTCATCTTATTTTATACAAAACCAAATATTATTTTATACAAAATAGTTATAAATATTTAAACATGTATTTCCTCAATTTATCACCCACCCCATTACAGTTTTATAATTTCATAATAAGATTCATCCATAATTAATTACAAACCACCAACCATTATATAAAATTAACAACTACACACAGAAAATCTTATAAAAAATAAATATTATATAAACATGTTTATGACTTCATAGAGACCATCATCTATAATTAATTAGTTAAATCCATATTAAGAATTGAAGAAATTACAATTCATCAACCATTTTATGCAAAAATAAACATTATGTAAATGTATTTATGATTGTATAGTTAGGACCACCTATAATAAATTACAAAGCTGACTCATTTCATTAAAAAAATGAGACATCTCTATAGGTCTTGTCTATAAAGAAGAAAGGGTTATGTCTCATGTAATTTTAGTAGGAGGTATGTTGTATCTGATGAAATGGTTAAGATGAGATGTTTCACATGCTAATGATGTTGTCAGACACGTGACAGATTCAAAGGTTTCATTGATATGGGTGCTTCATCATTTGAGAAGAACAAATGTTACCTATAATGGTTACACTGACATGGTCTATGATAATTGTAATGTATATTTTATAGGTGTCTTGGATAGAAGGAGATCTATCACTAAACATGTCTCTCAACACAATTGTGGAAGACATGTTTGAGGTGGAGTGACCCCTTAGGAAATCCAAACTCGTGCAAGTCACACAGGTGGGATCATGAAACCAATTTTATTAGAGAAGTTGTAGTGATTCTTGGCTTCTCTTGGCTTGTAGAAAAGGTGATGAACACAAGGAAGGAGGAAGGTATCAGGTTAATTTTTGTCAAGGAGGATATTGTTGGGATTTGGTGACAACAAATTCCTCCAAGGATGGATTTGGATCATATTATTCTGCATTGGTTGCATAAAAAATGACCAAGTTAAATATGGATAGTAGTGCATTTAATAATCAATTTCTTGTATAAATGTATATAAATTCATGTAATCGTGTAGAGGAGATGACAAAGTGATAAGATATGAGAGAAATTGCAAGTTTTTTGTAATCTCCATAATCTCAATAATAAGACAATTGATACCTATGCTTGGTGGACATAGCTTGGTGGACATAGCCCAACGTTTGCGTGAAGCACGTGAAATATATATGTTTCTTATCTACATGATTGTTTATTATCATATGAAAATTGTGTTTTTCACATTTTCAATTCTAACATCCACCACATAAATCTAGATGAATTAATGTTTAAAATAGGGTCTTTACAAATAACTATATTTTTGTTCGTTAATATTATTATTCAATTAAAAAATAAGTATGAATATAGGTATATTAAAACATGTTATAAACTATAAATGCACTTCATTACTTTTCTTGCAATACAAATTTAAATTCAATTCAAGCTAATTATGTACACACTTCTTATAGAAAATTAATATTTTATTAAACAAGTCATGACTACCTCCTATTACAAATTAAAAAGCTCACTCATTTCATAAAAGAAAATATGACATATATATTATAATCGAATACAT
>ML780346.1:23831-39210 GCA_009831015.1 Picea engelmannii
GAATATATATATATATATATATATATATATATGTGTGTGTTAGGGGGATTAGTTTAACAAAGAATTAAATGTTATGATTCTAAAATATTCTCTTAAATAGTTATTGAAAAATAATTTGATAATTATATCTATCTATTATATGGGAAAAAAAATGGTATTACCCAATAAACACTTACTTTTTTTTTATAATGTTTTCCATTTGATTTGGCCAAACATATTTTAATTTCTTCTACAGAAAACAAAATCTAATTTATGATGTTCTTCACTTTTTTTTGAGAAAATTGAGTTTAATTACACATAGTAAAAGTAAGTTCTGATTTAGAATATTCTTCATCTATTTCATTCATAATCATGGTCATGTTTTTAGGTTATGTATCATCCCCATTCCTAAGTTGAGCCATCCCATACAAAAAAATTTCGAAATATAAACGACAAACATAATTATAACAAAAAATCCATAACATGAATCTCATAAAAATAACACAACATTTGAAGAAAACATATAAAATACACTTAACTTATGTTAGAATTTCCTCCCATAAAAGGCTTCTTAACAAAGACTAAGGTGTATTAACAACATATATTCTCACACTAAGGTGCCAAATCCAACAATCATCCTACATCTTCGCATTCCCCACAACCTATCCAACCCGTTCTCTTCTCAACAATATTTTAGTTGTTCCACTTCCCTTCTGAGCCTTCAATAATAAGACGAACATGAAGTATCAAAGCCATGTAGCTGCAACTTGGCACCCATGGAAAATAATTCCCATGATGTCTCTCACATGGAGTGAGTGCTCATAGGCCTAACAATCCACTCATTCAAATTACACAAGGGTATGAAAACCCACATCTTCACCTCAAATTTCCCTCGTTTACTAGTTTAAAACAACTCCAAAGCTTCCCCAGTATAGCTACAATGTTGATGGCATAGAGAGAGAAAATGGTGAGTGGATTAGTGATAGTGATAAGAAGAATAATGGAAGAATGATGGGAAAATAAATTATTTCCCTACTTTATATATGAATTTTCCCAACTTGAAATTTTTCATGTTGGGAACTACCTTCTCCCCACTTTGCCCCTCTTGGCGATATGTTCCTCCCATTAGCTATTTATGGACTTGGGATAAAAGTATCACATAACTAGACTTTTTAGAAAGTATTATTATAATATTTCCTTGGCTTAATCCCCATTGGCTTAATATTTCCTAGAACCTTAACCCCCTTTCCCTCCTAGTGGACTTCTATCCCCATACGCTTTTGTGTGATTGGTTTGAAACAAAAATGTATTTTATATTAAAATGTAAATATAAATATTATATAAATGTTAATTAATTAAAAATATCATCTTATTTTACAAGACCAAACATTATTTTATACAAAATAGTTAGAAATATTTAAACATGTATTTCCTAAGTTTATCACCCCATACTTTATTTGTTTTGTTGGTAATTGTTGCAATATTTGTATTTAAACTTATTATAATACATCTTGTACCTTACAATGGTAGGGGTGGAGGCTTTTCAATCGTTGTTTCTAATTTAGGAGTTTGATTTCTAGATTGTGGTTAATCTTGGTAAGCACAATGTGGGACCGACATTTTTATAAAGTTTAGAATAAGGATGGAGTGGAGGAAACTTATATGATGTCTTGCTAGATGCACATATATTCAAGGTTGAAGTAGTAGCAAATTATATTATAGATATCATATAATTTTTATCATCTGTTAGGGAAATTGAAGAATGTACTCTTATGCATAGTAGATAACTAGTCACTAGATATACCAATTATCGATTGATTGTAGGGAAGCTATAATATTTAGGGGATAATGGAGCTCTACACAAGTGTCTACTATTACATTAATGAGAAACTATTTTCCATGAATCGCTTGAATGAAATGTTATATGACACTATGCATGTAAGAAGACTACACAAAATATTATACTTGTAAGACTATGGTGGTCATATTTGTTTCAATATGTGAATGCGTATGACTAGAGGTGTGATGTTTTTCAAATGTGTTACACGTCAAAATGTCACATTTGTCTTTAATACTAAGTGTCACAAAGTGAAGTATGCATGTTGGTAAGTGTCACATGAAATGTTTCAAGTCTCATATGTACCTTCCCATTTGTTAGGTGTCTCTTAATACCATGAAAACAGTTGTATGTGACCCCTATGTCATATTGGAAAAATTACCTTTTGGGGGGCATTTATGAAGGGCGGCACCCCCCTGGCCATGCTATGCGAGGGACATGGTGCCCCCTATACCATGTTAGAGGAGCGCCACTAGGATTGCACCATGTCTCTTACTATGGGGGAGTGTCATTCTTGTTAGGGGAGAAAAAGGTATCCTCCACCTAATTCTATGGGCGAAATCTCTCAATATTGGGTTGGTTATGTTCAACCCTCATGATTTGGATTCACCTTAGGATCTGATCCAAGCCTCAAGGATCCATATGCTCAACCATATCCTTTATTTTCTCATCATGGTTGTGCATCTCAAACCTATATATTGATGGAATTTCCAAGGTGAAAGGGGAAGTAATCAGTCAGAGTATCATCATTTTGATATTGGTATATTCATTCAATGGGTTGAATGGAGAGAGATTGGAGAGGCTGCTACAACATCAATCGTGGTCTTTAATTATTCTATTTTTGGTTATCATTCAATATACTTGGCCTATTTCCTTCAATCTTGTGTATTATTGTATATGGTTGTCTATTGTTTTTTTAATCTTCGTAGATGAATTTGTTTTACCTAATAAAATAAAGTAGGGGATATTTTCTTCTGTTGCTTCCCATTCCAGGTATCAAGTTTCACTAAGGGGTTTGAAGATCAATCTCATACATTGGAAACAACGAGGACAAACTTTGAAACAAGGCACATCATGTTATTTCTCCCTCTCTCTTTCTCATTGGTTAAAATGAGTTAAAATGGGTTTTAGTGTCCACTTGTAGTGTTTTTGTCTTGGTATAAGGGTATATAAATTGAAGGGAGGTTTCATCTGTCCACACATGAAAAATTCCATAAAAAAGGGATTGGGAAACCTTCAAGTTGGGATGATATGTATCTATTTCTTATGGTCATAGAAGAACCATTTACAAAATCGGTAATTGATTTCATTGAGACGATCAATCCCCTATGTAGATATCAAGTGCATGTTACATTATCACTGTGATATATATATTTTTACTAGGTACAAAGGGACTGCATCAATATATCAATGCATTGTAAAGACATGTATGTTCTTTATTTTTTAAAATATCATCATTAGGTTTCTGTGTCGAAGATTTTTAATGAGTGACTAGGGTGAGAGTGACTAGGGTGATGGGCCTCGATCTTGTACATTTTATGGACCATTCTACATATACATTCAATACATTCTTTCCCTAACACAAAATCTTCATGATAAAAATTCATGTTTTTGGATTAAAAAATATGACTAACGTTTGTCTAGTTATATATGATTTACTTAGAACTTGAAATGTGGAATATGATTCAACTTAATGTGATTTATGGTTTTAATTATTGTTGCATATGTTGTATATGAAGATTAACTTGATTCCCAAAGGCTAAGTGTAGGAAATCAAATCACCAAGCTAATATTGATATGTTCCTCATTCATGGCTCTAGAAAAACTTGATGGCTGCAAAGATTTTAAACTCATCTTGTCCCTTAACCTTTTCTCGAAGTTGAATTATTCCGACTAATTTGGTTGCACAATTTTAGGATATTTTGGTATAACCTACAAAAATAAAGGGATTTATTAGAAGGATTAGATAAGAACTATTTTCAAGCATAAGAAGAATCATAGTTGATATATTAGGCTAGGCTTCATTTTTGTTCATCTATTTTTTACTCTAAATTTGCGAATTCAAATTTTGAAGTAATGTAGATTTTTAGTTAAAATTTTAAAGAGTTCTTTTATCTTGAGGGAGTCACCTAATTTCTTTATTTAGGGTGTATTTATATGAAGAAGAAATTGAGTTTCAATCCCCTCTACATATGGATTGAATAGATTTTATATTATTTTATTTTAATGGATGCAGTTTTCCTTTGGAATTCCTTGTTATTCATTATCTTTATATTTATGTACTTTCTTTGTTATTCATTTATCTTTATATTTATATTTTAATGTATGCTTAAAGGATCCTAATATGATTATGAAGGCTATAGATATTGAGTGATTTAGTAGCATCCTTAAGATCATATTTTCATTCATCTCTTCCACACCCAAGTAAAATGATCATAGATGTGTTTTCAATTACATATTGTCATGGGTGTTAAGGGTGAAGGTCATGAAATCAATAGGATGAAGAGCTAAAATGACTCTTTCTAAATTGAGTATATTTTGTATTTCTTTGAGAATAACTTTCATTTTGTTATTTTCATGAATTCTTGTAATTACTTTTACTTTACAATGTTCATCACTTTAAAGTACAACCAATGAATCTAATATGGTTTCTAATATTTTAAGGATTGTAGAAGTTTGAAGATGAAGGACGTGACTCTAAACCTCGATATATCCTTGCACATTTTTAGGGGGGGATAGGAGTGATGGTGATGAACTCAATGTTGTGAATAGTCAATGGGAATGATATATCTAAGTTGATATTCATTTTATTTGTTAGTGTATATTATATTTAGTTAAATATAAAGAACATTTAATGAAGACCTTTTCCATAGCATGATAAGGGATGATGTCAAACCATCAAAAGTTGAAGAGTTTAGAGGAGTGAGGGTTTTGGTTAAGTTTATGTTTTTGCTGAGAAATCCTATGTTTTGACACTATTATATGTTCTACATTATGTTATTATTTCACTTCATGTTAGATTTATTTTGAGTATAATCCACTATAGATTCTTAAGGTTGGATTAGTCTTAAGTGAAGGAGGAAAATACCATGCTAACAATTTTAGGCTTACCCATGGTGAGTGAGGATGAAGGAAATGTGATTCTAGAAAAATAAATCAATGTAGAGAATATTTACAATAGTTATGGTATTAATCATAGTGATTGTGGTGTTGCCATATTTTCCATTAATAACCTTCTTTTTTCCTTCACTAGTGAACTTTTGGCCGATAAATTAGTAAGAAAGTGTAGAAAATATGATTGTATAATGGGGGCCACATTAGGTAGGAGATGGGCACAATGTATAAAGATATCCTAGGCTAAGTACTTGCTCAAACTTGTTCAAGTAGTTAATTGCAAATTGTATTTCATCATTGAAACTATAAACCTAAATGTTACATTGTCAATTTCATATTGTTGAAATTCATAATTATTATTGATCACTAGAATAATAAAGGTTCATAATCTAGTCATGGTAGATTACATTGTAGGAGACTAATCAAGAGAGGAGTAATTAATTATTCTTCCACAATTCTAGTTCTACCAACAAACCTTGTTCTACTAATGATGAGACAATACATGTTACCACCTTTAGAGTGCTAAATTGAGATTTAAATGTATAATGCTAATCATGAATCTAATTTGTTTCCAAATTTTCCTAGCTAAATTCATTTTTCAAGAAAATAAAAGCTTTAGTAATTTTTTTTACTTAAGATTCTTGTATTGTATTTTCTTACTTCACTTCCACATTCTCATACCCTATACCTAATTAATTTTCAATTTAATACAATATTTTATGATTCCATATATTATAAGACAATATTATTTAAAAAAAATATATTACGAACCACGGTTAGTAAACAATTTGTGTAAAAATTATGTGTTTTAGTGACAACATTATCTTATATCAATTTAATAATAATTTTTAAAAATTATAATTTTACTTTTAAGTAAATTTAAATAAAAATATAATAAATTTAAACAAAAAAAAATTAAAAAGAGTTAAAACCAACTTTTAAAAAAAAAATTAAAAATTTAAAAAAATATTTGATAAAAGCATGCTACTAAAAACACACTTTACCACATAAAATAAGATAATTTGTCGAGATGTCAAAGTAAAAAAGAAAAGGAGAGATTGAACATGGAACTTCCCACCTTGATAATCCATCAAATTTTTCCAAGTGATGCAGGAGCATCTCTCCACACCAGTTAGCCAGTCAGCCAACCATGTCAGTACATGCATTCGAGGATGAAGAGAGGCGCAACCTTCTTCTTCAATTTTGAATTTGAATGTAATTAAATGTCCAGGCTGTTGAGCCATAGAGCCATGCCTTTGTGCAAGCATAGAGTAGATCGGCCTTAAATGTTTGTAAGGCTGAGATCTAGATCCGATTTGTGGACTACACAACCCATTCAATGTAATTGAATAGGGTAGCTAGATTGGAGGGAAGAGATCTAAGAGCCCCCTCAAGTAAAAGGATCTGGGAGGATCTCATTTTGTAATAGCGAGAATAGAATAGAAGAGAATATGCAAGTAGAGAGAAGAAGAAAAAGAGTCGACACCTTGTTACAGTCTGTGCTCAGGAACACCTTTGTAAAGAGGCATTTTCATTAATACAAACAAAAGCAATTTTTCTTGCATGTATTTCTATGTAATGTGGATGTCTTGGCATGTTCTATTTTATGCTGTGAATTCATGTTGTAGATGTATGCTAGGCATTTACAGGTTGTTTTGATTTTAGGCTTGAGGTTCTTTGTGGTTTCATGCGAGGAGGGCATGACAGAGTACTGTAGTCTCTGAATACGAGTGCACAAAAGCACTTCTAAACTCTGCAGATTCAGACAAAGACGTGCCAGGTGGGCACAGGAACTAGAATAATCAACTCAGAGGAAGACCTCAAGGTTGTGAATACCTTGGAGGTAAGGTTGTATATGGAAAAACAACTGCAGAAAGAATCTCTGAGGAGTTTTGTAGAGATCTGCCAAGTGGGCATTGAGTATATGCATAGGGATGCATTTAGAAGAACTCTGTTGTGAGTTCAAGGAGAACCAGAATCACTGAGGATTATGAGATCTCTACCAAGTGGGCATTGAGTAGTTGCATAGGTGCACAGAAGAGTACAGAACTATTGGATGTTCTGTGAGAGTATACTCTGCTAGGAGGGCATCGAGACAGTGTGCAGGTTGGCACAGAGAAGAAGAGAACTCTGTCGAGTTATGGAAATTGAAGGAAGAGTCCATTTAGGGATATTCATAGGGTTGCTGAACACCCTTTAGACTTAGCAATAGGTTTCTTCAATGAAGGATAGCCAGGAGGACATATAGTATTCTCCGTCTGAGGGAGAAAGGAACAAAAGGACCGAATTTCTGAGAGGTCTGGGCCAGAATAAAGATCAGGAAGGATATCACTTTCATGTGTAAGACTCTGTAGAGGTGCAGAAGTCATATAATTCTTCAAGGATTTGAAAGGAGCAAAGATCAGGAAGAATAATGTCATAGAGAATGCAGGCGAGGCTTAAAGCTGAAGAGCTCGCAGAAACGCAGAAAAGGTCGAAGCCTCTAGTCTTGGAGAAAATCTTCCAAGCATCAACAGAAAGTGCTAAAGCTCAGAAGGGAGCACAACTATCGCTAGGTGAGCCAATATATTCTCAACCATTGAAGTTTATATGTCCAGGGAGTAGTAGGAGGAGCGCACAGAAGAGGATATTGTGAGACATTGGATCTCATTCAGATATCCGTCAACCGTTGGATCGGGTGAAGACGTGTAGAGTTTAATCTCTGGGATCTGCATAGAAAATCGATGGAACGGACGATGGAGACACTCCATCAAGAAGTGCTAAAACCCCGTCAGCTATTGGATCGGACAAAAGTTTCTCGAGGTTTAAACCCTTGTAAGAAATGGAGAAAATTCCCGATGAGAGGCATGGCCATCGGGATTTTAGTGTTCATGAAATCGGGAATCATGATGACAGGAGATCGAGAATCTCCATGGTTAAAATCCCAGAATCAATCTAGGTCGTCCATCTATTGAGACACGTGGTGGAAATCGAGAACCCATTGGCCACCGGGGTTTTGAGTTGACAGAGAAATTGTGTCATTGGGGCATCGCAAGTCTCGAAATTGAGAGAAGAGATCAAGACCGTCCATCATAGGAGGACGCATGGAGGAGATCAAAGCATTCAGGAAATTTCCCAAAAGCAAAAGTCATCTATCGGGAAATTGAGATTAGAGATATCGAGAGTCTCGAAGACAAATACATTTCAGTATTTGAAACCTCGAAGTCTCGAGGGAGATCCAGAGCCGTTGGTTTAGTAGACGATCACGACCGTTGATTGGGTTTACAATGGAAGGGGTTCTCAGTGACGTCATATCAGAATTCGGAGAATGAGGGGTCCTGTGGACAAGAGGTCCATTCATTTCGGCATTTGAAAGCCCAAAACCCCGAAAAGAGATAAGGCTACGGTCTTATGAGAACTGGTCACATGGACTAGGGCATATCTAGGAGTGGCTAAGGCGATAAAATCCATATCGGGAAATCGGTAAATCAGATATCGGGGATTCAAGAGGACAAAGAAATCTTGACATCGGGGATCAGGAAACCCCAAACCTCGAAAGAATATCTTTCCTATTGAGGAAGAGGCAGCGGTCAGAGTGCAGAAAACCATGAGACAAAAGAGAAGGACCTTTGGATCGAGTTTTTAACAGAGATTCCACTAAGGAATCAAAGAGTCACTCTGGCTCAAAAGGGGAATTAAATGATCCTTTTGATTGGGAGGTCGGGCGTAGAGACCCTGTGGGGGAGGTGACTGCATCAGGTTTGGTATTAGAGCCTTATTCTTGTCTGTATATTTCAGGTGAGGGAGGCATAAGAGATAAAGAGAAATCTGATACACTGCAACAAGAGGTATAAGAGATCGGATTGTGTCTGTACATTGCAGAGATAGAAGGAGAAGGAAGAAGACAGAGTGCCAAAGAATCTGTGATGGTTGTTTGCAGGTAGGCAACAGTCCATAGGTAGTCAGGAGGATTGTAGGAGAAGCTGAGACACTCAGGTTTTTGGAGTGATAGCAAAAGATTTTCTAGGAGGGTAGATAGAGACACCAACATGGCTACTGAAGGCCATAGGTATGTTGAAAGGAAAAACTTAGATCTGTGGAGCCAAGAAGTTATAGATGAAGAGCTCATTGATATAAAGAAAGAAATAGAAAAGATTGAACTGTGGATGCAGCAGAATACCAGGTCAAGATGGGTATATGAATGGCCCATGAGGAAGCCAAAGATAAATTGGCCAGTCAAGGAGTTGATGGCTAGAGGACATCATAGGATGTTAAGAGGATGGTTGAGGCATGCTAAAAACCTCGACGGACTTGAGGAAATGGTTCTGATATGTGAACCAAAGACTGGGAAAATTCCAGGGGAAGAGAATAAAATCGGATCAACTGAAGATATCAAGAACTTCCAGGAGGGCAGAGAGGAAGTTCCATATTTCCATATGGGAACGGAGTTGAGATCAACTGAAGATCTCATGGAATGTCATGAGGATAGCCAAGGAGTTTCACATTGCCAGCTGGGCAATGAAATGAGGTCGCTGCGAGATCTCAAAGACTGCCAGGAGGGTAGTGGAAGCATCTCAATTTGTCAGGTGGGTAGAGATAAGCATTTGAGACTATCTAAAAGTCTCATGGACTCAAAGGTGAGTTCAATTCAGCAAGGAGTGTTGTTGAAGATGGGATTAGTTGATATCGTAGTTTGTCAGGGAAGCCACAAATAGATCCCATATTTCCAGGTGGGAAGGGATGAGTAGATGAGACTATTTGAGAGTCTCATAAACTTAAAGGTGATTTGGAATCAGCCTGAGGAGATGACAGAGCAAGTGAGCTCGGAAATGGATTTAGATCAGCATATGCAGCTGATAGAGGAGGAAGATCGGAGAAATATTCTAATGATTGGGGGAATTGAAATATTCCTACCATTTGCCAAAGAGGAGGTAGGATCCTGTGTTGCAGAGGAAGCAGTGACAACAAAAGAAAGGCAGCCAGCTGAGACTGTCAGGGAAAACGAATTTGAGCAGGTATCTGAAACTGCCCAAGAAGGAGAAGAAGAAGATGAGCATTCTGAGGAGTGTCTCAATGCTTTCAGCCAGGAAACTAAGGAAGCTCCAGCCCTGAAGCTGAAAACAGAAGAAGAAGAAGAGGATGATGAGCATTCTGAGGAATGGCTCAATATTTTCAGCCAGGAGACTGAAAGGACTACAACCTGGGAGTTTGTAGAAGAAGAAGAGGAAGAGGCAGACGACATTAGATTTGTTGATCTGTATGAACATATTAAATCCCTAGAGAGAAGGGTGAAAGTGCAGGGCATGCACATCCAATAGGTGAAGTTGGAAACTGATGAAGAAGGTGTGGGAGATCATAGTGATCTGCCCATGTGCCGAAAATGTTTGTAGCTGGGGAGATTGCATAAACAGGGCCAGCCAATTCAATAGTTGGATGAGGTGATAGAAGACATCAGAAGGCTGATGGTAGAGTCAGTAGAGACTGCTATCAAGGAGAATTTGGGCAGAAAGGCAGCAGCAGTGCAGCAACAGAAGCAGCACCAACAATAGGGAGATGGAGCGGATGAACGACTCCAGAGGATGACTTAGGATCCAAGAGGATTACCACAGCTAAGATAGGAAGCTCATGAGTAGGAGCTCCTAAAATTTGCAGCTGAGGAGTATGATGCGGGAGAGTCTCTCCACGCTAATCAGCTAGCCAACCATCCATGTCAGTGCATCCATTCGAGGATGAAGAGAGGCGTAGCCTTCTTCTTCAATTTTGAATTTGAATGTAATTAAATGTCCAGGCTGTTGATCCATAGAGTCGTGCCTTTGTGCAGGCATAGAGTAGATCGACCTTAAATGTTTGTAAGGCTGATATCTAGATCTGATTTGTGGACTAGACAGCCCATTCAATGTAATTGAATAGGGTAGGTAGATTGGAGGGAAGAGCTCTAAGAGCCCCCTCAAGTAAAAGGCACTGGGAGGATCTCATTTGGTAATAGAGAGAATAGAATAGAAGAGAATCTGCGAGTAGAGAGTGGAAGAAAAATATCCGAGACCTTGTTACAGTCTGTTCTCAGGAACACCTTTGTAAAGATGCATTTTCATTAATACAAACAGAAGCAGTTTTTCCTGTATGTATTTCTGTCTTATGTGGATGTCTTGGTGTGTTCTATTTGATGATGTGAATTCATGTTGTTGATAGGCATTTGCAGTATTTTTTTATTTCAGGCTTGAGGTTCTTTGTGGCTTCATGCTAGAAGGGCATGACAGAGTACTGCGGTAACTAAATACCAGTGCACAGAAGCACTTCTGAACTCTGCGGATTCAGACAAAGACATGCGAGGTGGGCACAAGAACTGGACTCATCAACTCAGAGGAAGACCTCAAGGTTGTTGAATACCTTGGAGGTAAGGTTGTATATGGAAACATAGTTGCAGACAAAATCTATGAGGAGTTTTATAGAGCTCTACCAAGTGGGCATTGAGTATATGCATAGGGATGCATTTAGAAGAACTCTACTTTGAGTTCAAGGAGAACCAGAATCACTAAGGATTATGAGAGCTCTACCAAGTGGGAATTGAGTAGGTGCATAGTTGCACAAAAGAGTACAGAACTGTTGGATGTTATGTGAGAAGACACTCTGCCAAGAGGGCATTGAGACAGTGTACAGGTTAGCACAGAGAAGAAGAGAACTCTGTCGAGTTCTGGAAATTGAGAGAAGAGTCCATTTAGGGATCTTCACAGGGTTGTTGAACACCCTACAGACTCAAAAATAGGTTTCTTGAGTGAAGGATAGCTAGGAGGACATCCAATATTCTCCGTCTGAGGGAGAAAGGAACAAAAGGACCAAATTTCTGAGAGGTCTCAGCGAGAATAAAGCTTAGGAAGGATATCACTTTCATGTGCAAGACTCTGCAGAGGTGCAGAAGTCATAGAATCCTTCAAGTATTTGAAAGGAGAAAAGATTAGGAGGAATAGCATCGTAGAGAACGTAGGCGAGGCTTAAAGCTGAAGAGCTCACAGAAATGGAGCAAAGGTCGAAGCCTCTAGTCTTGGAGAAAAGCTTCCAAGCATCAGGAGAAAGTGCTAAAGCTCAGAAGGGAGCACAACTATCGTTGGGTGAGCTGATAGATTCTCGACTGTTGAAGTTTCTATGTCCAGGGAGTAGTAGGAGGAGCGCATAGAAGAGGAGATTGTGAGCCATTGGTTCTCATTCAGATATACGTCAACCATTGGATAGGGTGAAGACACACAGAGTTTAATCTTTGAGGTGTGCGTAGAATATCAGTGGAACGGATGATGGAGACACTTCTTCAAGAAGTGTTGAAACCCCGTCAGCTGTTGGATCGGACAGAAGTTGCTCGAGGTTTAAATCCTTGTAAGAAAAGGAGAAAATTCCCGACGAGATGCGTGGCCATCAGGATTTTGGTGTTCGTGAAATCGGGAATCACGATGATAGGAGATCAAGAATATCCATGGTTAAAATATCATAATCAATCTAGGTCATCCATCCATTGAGACACGTGGTGGAAATCGAGAACCCGTCGGCCACCGGGGTTTCGAGTTGATAGAGAAATTGTGTCATCGGGGCATCGCAAGTCTCGAAATTGCGAGAGGAGATCAAGACTGTCCATCATAGGAGGATGCATGGAGGAGATCAAAGCATTCAGGAAATTTCCCGAAAGGAAAAGTCTTCTATCGGGAAATCAAGATTCGAGATATCGAGAGTCTCGAAGACAAATACATTTCGGAATTTGAAACCCTGAAGTCTCGAGGGAGATCCAGAGCCATTGGTTTAGTAGACGATCATGGCTGTTGATTGGGTTTACGATGGAAGGGGTTCTCAGTGATGTCATATTGGGATTCAAAGAATTGGGGGTCCCGTGGACAAGAGGTCCATTCATTTTGGCATTTGAAATCCCGAAACCCCGAAAAGAGATAAGGCTACGGTCTTATGAGAACTGGTCACATGGACTAGGGCATAGCTAGGAGGGGCTAAGGCGATAAAATCCATATCGAGAAATTGGTAAATCAAAGATCAGGGATTCAAGAGGATAGAGAACTATTGGCATCGGGGATCAGGAAACCCCGAACCCCGAAATCATGTCTTTCCTATTGAGGAAGAGGCAACGGTCAGAGTGCAGAAAACTGTGAGGCAAAAGAGCAGGACCTATGGATCAGGTTTTTAACAGAGATTCCACTAAGGAATCAAAGAGTCACTCTGGCTCAAAAGGGGAATTAAATGATCCTTTTGACTAAGAGGTCAGGCATAGAGATCCTGCGAGGGAGGTGACTACATCATGTTTGGTATCAGAGCCTGATTCTTGTCTGTATATTTCAGGCGAGGGAGGCATAAGAGATAAAGAGAACTCTGATACACTGCATCAAGAGGTATCAGAGAGAAGATTGTGTCTGTGCGTTGCAGAGACAGAAGGAGAAGGAAGAAGACAGAGTTCCAAAGACTCTGTGATGGTTGTTTGCAGGTAGGAAATAGTCCATAGGTAGTCAGGAGGACTGTAGGAAAAGCTGAGACACTCACGTTTGTGGAGTGATAGCAACAGATTTTCCAGGAGGGTAGATAGAGACAACAACATGGCTACTGAAGGCCATAGGTATTCTTAAAGGAAAAACTCATATCTGTGGAGCCAAGAAGATATAGATGAAAATCTCACTGATATAAAGAAAGAAATAGAAAATATTGAACTGTGGATGCAGCAGAATACCAGGTCAAGATGGGTATATGAATGGCCGATGAGGAAGCTGAAGATAAATTGGCCAGTTAAGGAGTTGATGGCTAGAAGACAGGGTAGGTTTTTAAGAGGATGGTTGAGGCATGTTGAAAACCTCGACGAACCTAAGGAAATGGTTCTGATATGTGAACCAGAGACTGGGAAAATTCTCGGGGAAGAGAATAAAATGGGATCAACTGAAGATCTCAAGAACTTCCAGGAGGGCAGAGACGAAGTTCCATATTTCCAGATGGGAACAGAGTTGAGATCAACTGAAGATATCATGGACTGTCAGGAGGATAGCCAAGGAATTTCACATTGCCAGCTAGGCAATGAAATGAGGTCGATGTGGGATCTCAAAGACTGCCTGGAGGGCAGTGGAAGCATCTCAAATTGCCAAGTGGGTAGAGATAAGCATTTGAAACTATCTGAAAGTTTTGTGGACTCAAAGGTAATTTCAATTCAGCAAGGAGTGTTGATGAATATGGGATCAGTTGATCTCATAGTCTGTCAGGGAAGTCGCGAACAGATCCCATATTACCAGGTGGGCAGGGATGAGCAGATGAGACTATTTGAAAGTCTCATAAACTCAGAGGTGATTTGGAATTAGCCTGAGGAGCTGACAGAGCAGGTGAGCTCATAAATGGATTTATATCAGCATATGCAGCTGATAGAGGAGGAATATTGGAGAAATCTTCTAATGATTGGGGGAATTGAAATATTCCTACCATTTTCCAAAGAGGAGGCAAGATCCTATGTTGCAGAGGAAGTACTAACAACAAAAGAAAGGCAGCCAGTTGAGACTGTCAGGGAAAACGAATTTGAGCAGGTATTTGAAACTGCCCAAGAAGGAGAAGAAGAATATGAGCATTCTGAGGAGCGTCTCAATGCTTTCAGCCAGGAAACTAAGGAATATGTAGCCGTGAAGCTAACAAAAGAAGAAGAATAAGAGGATGATGAGAATTCTGATGAATGGCTCAATATTTTCAGCGAGGAGACTGAAAGGACTGCAACCTGGGAGTTTGTAGAAGAAGAAGAGGAAGAGGCAGACAACATTATCTTTGTTGATCTGTATGAACATATTAAAGGCCTGGAGAGAAGGGTGAAAGTGCAGGGCATGAACATCCAATAGGTGAAGTTGGAAACTGATGAAGAAGGTGTGGGAGATCACAGTGATCTGCCCATGTGCCAAAAATGTTTGCAGCTGGGGAGATTGCATAAATAGGTCCAGCCAATTCAAAAGCTGGATGAGGTGATAGAAGACATCAGAAGGCTGATGGTAGAGTCAACAGAGACTACTAGTAAGGAGAAGTTGGGCAGAAACGCAGCAGCAACACAGTAGCAAAAGCAACACCAATAGCAGGGAGATGGAGCGGATGAACAACTCCAGAGGATGACTTGGGATCCAAGAGGATTTCAAAAGCTAAGATAGGAAGCTCATGAGTAGGAGCTCCTGAAATTTGTAGCTGAGGAGTATGATGTGGGAGCGTCTCTCCATGCTAGTCAGCCAACCAGCCATCCATGTCAGCGCATGCATTCAAGGATGAAGAGAGGCGTAGCCTTCTTCTTCAATTTTGAATTTGAATGTAATTAAATGTCCAGGCTGTTGAGCCATAGAGTCATGCCTTTGTGCAGGCATAGAGTAGATCGACCTTAAATGTTTGTAAGTTTGAGATCTATATCCGATTTGTGGACTAGACAACCCATTCAATGTAATTGAATAGGGTAGGTAGATTTGAGGGAAGAGCTCTAAG
>ML780346.1:49699-64285 GCA_009831015.1 Picea engelmannii
AATGCTAACAGAAATATATTCAAACTATTTAACAAATCTTTAATTACTAATTGAAAACAAAATAAATCATTCATACCACAACAAATCAAAACTTGTATGCAAATTAAAACAAAGGAAATCGTAATTGACTTGATCAAATGATACTGAGATATGTGAGATTTGTCAAACAACTATTATTAACAATTCGGCACATACAGAATCGATTGACAGTTGGGGATCCAACGAAATTATCTCTTGCACCAATTTCAAAACAAACTATGACCGATTTTAGCCAAGTCTTTCATATGAATTCAAATAGAGACAAAATATGTCAATCCAATCTTAACAGAATCATTTTACGAATCAAATAGATTATATTGTTTTGGTCAAACCAATCTTTAATATTGATGGATTGCATATATGAAAGACCATACTAATCCTAGCATACAGAATCATATGAATCCAAACATAACTGTGTTCTGAGTTTAGCACTCGAATCTTCTGTCCATGATTCATAACAAGATCATTTTGGTAATAGAAATAGAAATAGACATAGCTTTTGAAAGCACATCCAAACGACCACCCTAACTCAGGAAAACCAAACAGAATCGAGAAAAAATGAAACATTTCATACTAATATGAGAATAATCAAATTGGATTGACCAAATCATAGCTATAATTGGTTCTAGGAAAACCAATCATTGCAAACGAAATCTCTCTTGCTAATCAAAATAGAAAAAACGAAATCACTTCTGGTAACTGGAAGTAAACATAATTTTTTTTTTAATCTACTCAAGCAGACGGAACTAATTGATTATGCTAGTCGAAACCAAATCATACAAAATTGATGTGGAAAAACCATACCTGGGTAGCAAAACAAATGATTCGATTTGGTCGAGATAATTCCGAGCTAACAGTGGCAGTGGTTGCCTCTTCATTAAAAGAAAAGAGCCTGTTGTTTTGCAATTTGCTGACAGAATGGATGATGAATCTGTGGATTGATCAAGGTTTCAAGAGTGTGAAAGGATAGATGGGTGAGAGGGGTTCTGAGGCACAGGCCTGGAGAATTCATAGACGCTTCAGCAAATGCACACAGACCCAAAACGCAATGTTCCAGCCACTGAAAATTGACTAGTAAAACAAGAGCTAGATCTCTGTAGTAACTCACTTTCTGAGGAAACTGCCCATGATGAAGGTAAAGGAGCTAAAAATGGTTCTATGTTTTCAACGGTTTGATCTAATTGAAATCCATTTGCCCATAATAGCTCACGCAAAAACGCGACTCTGGGGCAATTTACGGGGGCAGTTTTCTCTGGCAAAATGAAACCAAAACTAACTCTGAACACCATGGGGGTTTAATTTTCCCTATAGGAGCCAGGAGAGAACACATGGTCTATAGGGTAAATGGCGAGGGGGTTTGACAAAGTAGGCACAGGACTAAATGCTTGTTGTCCCAAACAGAGGTAGCCCGAGATGCAAGGCAAGTGTTAATGCTTATTCGTGTGAGGGTTTGACAGAGTAAGTTGAAACTATGAAAAACTATCGTGCTATCATGGTGCCTTGGTAAATCAAATCACTCACATCACAATCCAAGATTTTGACCCAATATCAAATAGATTATTCACATGAAATCCATAACATTCATAACCAAAAAAATTATGACTAAATATCTAATAACTATTTGCAAACCATAGTGTTCATAACCAACAATTGGTCCGCAATAATATGTGTATGATTTAAAACAAAATAACATTTTGAATATAGCACCAAAGCTTTGATCATAAGATTTATGCACTGTATGAGGCCATTTCGCCACAGGTCCAACCATAATGTTAATGCGTTCTCATGAAACCATTTCACCAAGGCATTTGATCAAAAACAAAAGAACATCAAACCACCAATGTATCAAGGATTCAATCACAATCACAAGAATACCATTGCATCACAAACTCAATGAGACAAAGTCACACAATCAATCCAAGAATGTCTAATGAGTACATATCAAAAAGGGTTTTTACAAACTGCATAGTGATAAGTGAAGTATAAATGCAATGGACATATCGACAAGAATGATAACGACAATTCAATATTGATTCTAATGTGACTTCAAAAGACCAATGTTTTCATTCTTACAGTCGTGAAAACAAAACGAAGATAAGTGTGCAAAAGGTGCAAAGAATAAAAGTGTCATTTATTTGAGAATTGCGACAAAAACTTAAAGTTTGCAAAACATTAGTGTAGGCATCTTAAGAGACAGTGGAAAAATGTGAATTGGCTGCCAACAAATACATTTGATACCTTACAATGGTGGGGGTGGAGATTTTTTCATTTGTTGCTGCTAATTTAGGAGTTTGATTTCTAGATTCTGGTTCATCTTGGTAAGCACAATGTGGGACCAAAGAATTTATAAAGGTTATAATAAGGAGGAAGTGGAGGAAACTTGTATGATGTCTTGCTAGATGCACATCTATTCAAGCTGGTTGAAGTAGTATAAAATTATCTTATAGAGAGCATATGTTTTTTATCATTTGGTAGGGAAATTGAAGAATGTACTCTTATGCTTATTAGATAACTAGTAACTAGATATACCAATTAGTGATTGATTGTAAGGAAGCTATAATATTTAGGGGATAATGGAATTATACTCAAGTGTGTACTATTACATGAATGAAAAACTATTTTGCCTGAATCACTTGAAGGAAATGCTATATGACACTATGCATGTAAGAAGATTACACAAAATATTATACTTGTAAGACTATGGTTGCCATGTGTGTTTCAATATGTGAATGTGTATGACTAGAGGCATGATGTTTGTCAAAGGTGTTACAGATCAAAATGTCACATTTTTGTTTCACACTAAGTGTCGCAAAGTGACGTATGCACCTTGGTAAGTGTTTCATACATTGTCGAAGTGTCATATACACCTTCCCATTTGTTAGGTGTCAACACCACTTGAGACCATGAAAAAAGTTGTTTGTGACCCCTAAGTCATATTGGATGAAGAAACCCATCATTTGAAGGTTAAAACACACCATTTTCTTGGACAAAATGACCTTTTTTGGGGGCATTTATGAAGGGTGGTGCCTCCCTAGCCATGTTAGGGGAGGTCCATGGCAACCTCTCTACCATGTTGGAGGAGGACCACTATTAGGATTGCACCATGTCTCTCACTATGGGGGAGTTCTGTTATTGTTAGAGGATAAAAAAGGATCCTCCACCTAATTCTATGGGTCAACTCTCTCAATATGAGGTTGGTTATGTTTGACCCTTATTCTTTGGCTTCACTTTAAGATTTGATCCAAACCTCAATGAGCCATATCATCAACCATATCCTTCATTTTCTCATGGTGTTTGTGCCTCTCAAACCTATATATTGAGGGAATTTATAAGGTGAAGGGGGAACTAATCAGTCAAAGTATCATCAATTTGATCTTGGTATATTCATGCAAGCGGTTGGATGAAGAGATATTTGAAAGGCTGCTACAACATCAATCATGGTCTATAAATATTCTCTTTCCGATTCTCATTTAATATACTTGGCCTATTTCCTTCAATCTTGTGTATTATTGCATATTCTTGTCTACTATTTCTTTAATCTTCATAGTTTAATTTGTTTTACCTAATCAACTAGATAAGGAGATAGTCATTTCTCTTTGCTTCCCATTGTAGGTATCAAGTTGTACCAAGGGGTTTGAAGATCAAGCTCATGGACTGGAAGCAACGAGGAAAAACTTTGAAACAAAGTACATCATGGTATTTCTCCCTCTCTCTTTCTAATTGGTTAAAATGAGTTAAAGGGATGTTAGTGTCCATTTGTAGTGTTTTTTTATTGGTATAGGGGTATAGTAATCGAAGGTAGGTTTCATCTTTCCATAGAAGAAACATTATGTAAAAAGAGGATTGGGAAACCTTGAAGTTGGGATGAGATTTATCTATTTCTTATTGTCATGGAAGAACCATTTGGAAAATGGGTAATTGATTTCATTGAGAGGATCAATCCCACTATGTAGATATCAAGTGAATGCTACATTATCACTATGATATAAATTTTTACTAGGTAAGAAGGGGCTGCATGAATATATGAATGCACTGTAAAGACATATATCTTGTTTATTTTTGAAAATATCATCATTAGGTTTGGGTGTCCAATATTTTTTATGAGTGACTAGGGTGATGGGCCTCCAAGTTTTATATTTTATGGACCATTCTACATCTACATTCAATACATTTTTTACCCTAAGACAAAATCTCCATGAGAAAAAATCATTCTTTTGGATAGAAAACATAACTTATGTTTATCTAATTATATATGATTTACTTAGAACTTGAAATGTGGAATATGCTTGAACTTAAAGTGATTTATGGTTTTAATTATTGTTGCATATATTGTATATGAAGAATAAAATGATTCCCAAAGGCTAAGTGTAATAAATCAAATCACCAAGATAATATTGATGTTCCTCATTCATGGAAGAACCTTTTCTCGAAGTTGAATTATTCCCACAAATTTTGCTGCATAATTTTAGGATATTTTTGTATAACCTCCAAAAATGAAGGGATTGGTTAGATGGATTACATAAGAATTATTTTCAAGAATAAGAGGAATCATAGTTGATAGGCTAATCTAGCCTTCATTTTTGTTCATCTATCTTCTACTCCTTCATTTTTGTTCATCTATTTTCTACTCTCAATTTGCGAATTCAAATTTTTAAGTAATGTAGATTTTTAGTTAACATTTTAAAGAGTGATTTTATCTTGAGGGTTTCACAGAATTTCTTTATTTAGGGCTTGGGATTTCTATGAATATGCAATGGAGGTTGAATCCCCTCTGCATATAGATTGAATAAATTCTATATTGTATTATTTTAATGGATGTAATTTTCCTTTGGCATTCCTTGTTAGTTATTATCTTTGTATTTATGTACTCTCATTTTCAACATTTTGTTTCTTTCATGTATTTCCTTTATATATTTTAATTTATTATTCCCACTACTTTAATGTATGCTTAACGGAGCCTAATACAATGACTAAGGCTATAAAGATTGAGTTATTTAGTAATATCCTTAAGATCCTATTTTCATTGATTCGTTCTGTGAATGTTCCAGCCAAGTATAATGATCATAGATGTATTTTCCATTGCATATTGTCATGAGTGTTAAGGGTGAAGGTCATGAACTCAATAGGACGAAGAGTTAAAATGGAGATTCTGTCAAAATTGAGTATTTTTTGTATTTATTTGAGAATAACTTTCATTTTCTTATTTTCTTGCATTCTTGTCATTACTTTTACTTTACAATGTTCATCACTTTAAAGTAAATCCAATGAATCTAATATGGTTTCTAATTTTTTAAGGATTGAGTGATATAGTATAATTTTAAGTATTGTAGAAGTCGAAGTTGAAGGAAGTGAATCTAAACCTCAATATATCCTTGCACGTTTTTAAGGGGGGATAGGAGTTAAGGTCATGAACTCAATGGTGTGAATAGTCAATGAGAATGATCTATCAAAGTTGATATTCATTTTATTTGTTAGTGTATGTTATATTTAGTTAAATATAAAGAACATTTAATGAATACCTTTTCCTCAACATGATATGGGATGAAGTCAAACTCTTGATGGTTGTTCTTATATGAAGACCTTTTCCATAGCACTATAAGGATGAAATAAAACCATCAAGAGTTGGTTCTTCTTCTATTAAATATAGTTTGTTGATCATTTTCTTCAATGTAACCTAGCATGATAAGGGATGAAGTCAAACCATCAAGAGTTGAAGAGTTTAGAGGAGTCAGGGTTTTGGTTAAGTGTATGCTTGTGGTGAGAAATCATGTGTTTTGACACTATTAGATGTTCTACATTATGTTTTTATTTCACTCCATGATAGATTTATTTTGAGTATAATCCACTATGCATTTTTAAGGTTGGATTAGCCTTAAGTGAAAGAGAAAAATACCATGCTAACAATTTTAGGTTTACCCATGGTGAGAGAGGATGAAAGTGATGTGATTCTAGAAAAAAACATCAATGTAGAGGATATTTACAATAGGTATGACATTAATCATAGTGAATGTTGTGTTGCCATATTTTCCATTAATAACCTTCTTTTTTCCTTTACTAGTGAACTTTTGTCCAATAAACTAGTAAGAAAGTGTAGAAATATGATTGTCTAACAGGGGCCACACTAGCTAGGAGATGGGCACAATGTATAAAGATATCCTAGTCTTAGTACTTGCTCAACTAGTTCATTGCAGATTGTATTTCATTATTGAAATTATAAATCTAAATGTTACATTGTCAATTTAGTATTCTTGAAATTGATAATTATTATTGATCACTAGAATAATAAAGGTTCATAATCTAGTCATAGTAGATTAGTTAGATTGTAGGAGACTAGTCAAGAAAAGAATAATTAATTATTCTTCTACAATTCTACTTCTACCAACATAAGTGGGTTCAATAATGGTGAGACAATACCTTTTACCACCTTTAAATTGTTAAATTGAGATTTAAATGTATAACTCTAATTATTAATCTAATTTTTTTCCAAATTCTACTAACTAAATTCATTTTTTAGGAATTAGGAATGGAAAATTTTTAATAATTTTCTTTACTTAAAATTATTTTATTCCTTTTTGTTACTTGACTTCCACATTCTCATACCCTATACCTACTTTCTTTTCAATTTGTGCAAAACCTATGTGTTTTAGTGAATACATTATCTTATATCAGTTTACGTATAATTTTACATTTTAATAAATTTAAATAAAAACATTTAAAAACAAATTTTAAAAAAATAAATAAATATTATATATATATATATATATAAAAGATAAAAGCATGTTACTAAAAACACACTTTACCACATAAAATAAGATAATTTGTCCAAATATCTAAGTAAAAAAAGAACAAATTAAACATGAATCTTTCCACCTTGATCTTCTATTAAATTGTTCTAGGTAAATAAGTGAATTGCATTAATTTTCCTCTAACAAATCAAATATGAATATGTGTGAATGTAACTCTCCAAGACATCTCTTTCCTTTTATTTGAACCCTGATTTTTTTTTCTCTGTGACTGACCATAGCTTCAAAGTGAAGTTAACTATTTTCTGTGAAGTGGGTGGTATTTGCAGATAAAAAAATTGTAAATACTTTTGGTCAGCAATGAAAATAACGACAAGCATGTCATCTCTGCGTTTAGCTTCTAACATTGATATTGACTGGGTAAAAGTGAAGCAGAGACCATCTGAAGAGAGCATTAAGTTAGCAATTGGAAAAATTACAAACATGTCATATCTAGGCTCAATTTTTGATATTGACATTGATGGCCCAAAAGTGAAACCTAGACCATCTGATGATATCGCTTTCATTAAGGACACAATTTTAGAAGAAGTTGCAAAAGGGCAATGTGCCACAATGGGTTTCTCAAAGCCTATCCATTTCCTGCAAGATTGTTTTCTATGCAAACATAGACTAATATTTACATGTACAAGTAATACTCTCGTACCAATACTCAGTTGAAGATTTTTCATTTCTATACCATTCCTTGGATTGATTTGAGTTTTGATTGATTTTAGTTTGGCTGTGCTATTTGTTAAATATAATGTAACCTCAACAATCTGACTGTACACTGCCAACTATCCTGGCCCGCTGTGTTATCATTTTCTTATGTTCTTGATTTTCTTGAGCCTATTTAGCTCAACCATTTTCCCTCTTCTCATGTACTCTTTTCCTTTCATACCTAATATATTGAATTCTATTTCTTCTCTTCTCTTTCTCTGTATTCTCTTCTTCTCATTTTATCATGGTATTAGAGCTTCAGTTATAATCCTCTTCACATAGTGTGGAGAGCAACCCGATCCAAAGAAGCACATAGCTTCACTATGAATGAGAGCATAGGACGCAAGATTCTTCATAAATCCTGGAGAGAAATCCGTAGTCCACCTTTCTCTCAAAAGATTGTCACAGAAAGAAAACACGAGAAAGAAGAGCACAATACGGTCAAAAGATTGATGAGTCAGAGTTGCAAAAGGAAGAAACATTTGAATAATTCAAAGAAATTCTTTAAAATTCGTGAAAGATTGTTGCAGAAGGCAGAAACATTTAAAGAACTCATGAAGTCCTTTCTAATTCGTGAAATATTGTTGCAGAGGGAAGAAACATTTAAAGAATTCATGAAATATTCACGAATTTCCTGTTTCAAGAGAAACTCTTTGCAGAAGCAGCAAAGAACACGCTAAAGAAGAAAAATAAAAGCATATGCAATCGTAAGATCAGTCCTGCTAACAGATCTGAAGTGTTAATCGAGTTCAGAAAGGACAAGGATAGCACAGAAAAGGAAAAGTATTTCCAGCCCTCATATTTAGCACAGAGGACCGATAGCCTGTCGGATCCGGGAGAATGTGCATGACGTTTAGTCCTCTTAAGCACACAGGAGAGAAGACGAATCACGAAATCCCAAAATCGCAGGGCAAAATTTTGGCATTTCAGAGTTCAGGACTTGGAGAAGCAAGGGGTCATGGATTTGTTGCCTCACAAACTCCTAGCTCGCGAAATCCTGAAGGAATCCAGACCATTGGATCTGGAGTGCGGTGGCCTGAGAGCCGCTGAATTAAAGCAAAGGAAGAAAGATATGAACCGTTAGATCTAGCACTAAGGTCCGTGAGCCATCAGATCTAGGAAAGGTGTGCGAGGTTTAAACCTTGTCTCAGTAGAAGGAAGTGGAGTCCTTCGACTTTGCAACCCACTAAATCCCGAAAGGATCATAAGATCTCCATCTTGGAGGACAAGTGTCAAAGATCTAAATCTACCGGGAATTCGGGTACCGAGAGATCAAGAAGGTAGGAGTCATGAGACAAGAAGTCCTGACTCCGCAAATCAAAAAAGGAGATCTAAATCTACCAAGACTTCGGGTACTGGGAGATTAAGAAGGCAAGAGTCGTGAGACAAGAAGTCCCAACTCCCAAAATCGCGAAAGTAGATCTAAATCTACCAGGACTTCGGGTACTAGGAGATCAAGAAGGCAGGAGTTGTGAGACAAGAATTCTCGACTCCCGAAATTGTAAAAGGAGAAGTCACGATTGAACAAGGACCGTCCATTCGAGTAGATCTGGACCATTGATTTTCCAAGGGAGATTTCGACATTTTTCACACCAGGAGTCTGAAGGGCCTAGAGTCGTTGCAGCCAAACTCCCAAAGTCCCGAATCACGAAGTCATGAAAAGGCATTCAAAGGAATAGGCACCAAGATATTTCAGGTTTTGGCATATTGAGGGACATAGAACCGGCAAAGTTCTTGCATCACGAAAATTCGATAGCACTTGAATGATTAGGCACGTGGTCATCGAGAGTGATCACATAGATGGAGGCTAAGGGCCAATACAGGGTCGTTAAGCTCTTTTTTCAGCATTTCGGCGACCGGAAATTAGGGAGACAAGAAATTGAAGGACTCATATACAGGAGTCCTGAAGTCCCGAAGTATGAAAGGCTGAAGCCAGACTCGTAAAGTCCAAACTCGCGAAATTCTGAATCATGAAGTTCCAAAGTCACTACAAAAAACTAGAAGACCAGGTTTTACATGCAGGAAAGACCTGGTCACTACAATTTTATTTTTTTTGTTAAAATTATTTAAAGATGTTCACGTCTAGCAATTTAGGACCAACTCAAGGTCTGATTCTTCTTGGAAAGAATTATGAGTTTTGGTCTCTTCGAATGAGATCCTTCTTGCAAGCACAAGAGTGTTGGGATCCAATGGATCTTGGATATGTGGAACTAGATCCAGTAGACCTTTCCGCCATGACAAACCAACCATATGCACAAAGTGAAACCACCCCCAATGAAACTATGGTTTGGCATACAAGATTTGGACATCTACCCTTTCAGAGTCTAATTCTTCTACAGAATCACTCCATGGTCAAAGATCACCTATCTTGAAAGAGAAAAATTTCCCATGTGAGTCTTGCATACTTGGAAAACATAAGAGAACTAGTTTTCCACAATCCTCTACTCAAACCAAACAACATCTTGAAGTTGTTCACACTGACCTATGTGGACCAATGCAAATAGAGTCAATAGGTGGTAGATTTTATTTTCTAACGTTTATTGATGACTTTAGTAGGAAAATCTGGATCTATTTTCTCAGACACAAGTCCGACACTTTTGCAAAATTCAAAGAATTCAAAGAAGAAGTTGAAAAACAGAGTGGAAAATATATAAAAGTTCTCAGGTCCGATGGAAGAGGAGAATACAACTCCAACAAATTTTCAAATTTCTGCAAATAACAAGGCATTATCATGCAAACTACAACTAGGTATACTCCGCAACAAAATGGAGTGGCTGAAAGAGAAAACCAGACAATAATGAGCATGGCAAGAAGCCTACTCAAAGATAAATGTTTGTCAAATATTTTTTGGGCTAAAGCAGTAGCATGCTCAGCTTATCTCTTGAATAGATCTCCAACCACAAATCTAAAGATGAAAGTCCCTCAAGAACCATGGAGTGGGACAAAGCTAAATGTTGTGCATCTAAGGACATTCAGATGCATAGCATACGCTCACATACCTTCTGAATTAAGGAAGAAATTGGATGATAGAAGGGAGAAATGTATCTTTACTAGATACAGTGAAACATCTAAAGCTTACATACTTTACAATCCAATCTCAAAGAAACTAATTCTCAGTAGAGTTGTAAAATTTATGGAAAATCAAATTTGGAATGAATCTGAAAATCAGCAAATGGACAGTCAAAATCCATTGCTGCCAAGTCTTGAAAATGCAGAAAATTCAGGACAACCAATACCTCAACCTGCGCTTCCAAGATTGTAGGTACAAGGACAACCTTAAAACTCTCAGAATAAATCAACTTCAAGTAGAGACTCATCCTCTGAACCTCAAAATTAAAGAACTCAAAGTTTGAGAGAAATCCACCAGCAGTTGGATGACATTGAGCAACACAATTTTTTTACCTTAATGTCATGTCAACCTACATATTTTAAACAAGAAACAAAGGAGCCACATTGGGTTCAAGCCATGAACCAAGAGATTGAATCCATTGAGAAGAAAAAGACATGGGATCTTGTTGATTTTCCCAGACATAAGAAGAGTATTGGTGTCAAGTGGGTTTACAAAACTAAACTCAATGAAAAATGGCAGATTGAAAAACACAAGGCAAGACTTGTTGCCAAAGGATTCTCACAACAAACAGGTACTGATTATGGTGAAAATTTTTCTCCAGTAGCAAGATTAGACACTGTAAGGACTCTATTGGCCATAATAGCCCAACACAAATGGCAAGTATACCAGATAGATGTCAAGTCAGCTTTCCTGAATGGTTTCTTAGAAGAAAAGGTTTATGTCGTTCAACCACCAGAATTTGAAGTCCAAGAGCAGCCAACCAAAGTATAGTGGTTGAAGAAAGCCTTGTATGGCTTAAAGCAAGCTCCAAAATCTTAGTAGAACATATTTGACACTTACCTAATCAAAAGTGGTTTCAGCAGAAGCCAAAATGAGCCAACTCTTTACACCAAAATAGATCAACATGGTAAAATTTTGATTGTATGTTTATATGTTGATGACATCATATATACTGGAAATCTTGAGTTAACCAGTTTTAAACATGCCATGCAATTTGAGTTTGAGATTACAGATCTTGGCATAATGAAAGATTTTTTGGGGATTGAGGTTGATCAATCAACCAAAGGAATTTTTGTCTATTAGAAGAAGTATGCAGCAAACATCATCAAAAGATTCTACATGGAAGAATGAAATCCAATAGAAACCCCTATACCCCTAGGCACAAAATTGAGCAAGAAAGATGAAGGCCCTACAGTGGACCGTATTCTGTACAAAAGTTTAGTAGGCAGTTTGTTGTATCTTACAACAACTAGGCCTAATATTATGTATGCAACCAACCTTGTTTCTAGATACATGGAATCCACCAAAGATTCTCACTGGAAGATGGAAAAATGAATTCTGAGATATGTTGCAGGAACTCTCAATTTTGGCTTATGGTACACTCAATCTGATGCTAATCATCTCTCCGGTTACACAGACAGTGATTTTGTAGGCAGTCTAAATGACAGGAAAAACACCTCAGGACATGCTTTTCACGTGGGCATGAACCTGATTTCATGGGCATCAAAGAAACAACCAATTGTATCAATATCTTCTACAGAGGAACTTCCTGTCAAGCTGAGAAAAATATTGAAACATATGTCACATACAAAAAATGATCCAACTCCTATCTTGTGTGACAACACCTCAACAATTGCTCTATTCAAAAATCATGTGTTTCACAAGAAAAACAAACACATTGACACTTGCTTTCACTTCATCTGCGAGCTAGTCAATAATGGTGATATTGCACTTCAATTATGTGGCTCTCAAGTTCATCTCGCAGATATCTTCATAAAGCCACTCGGAAAATCTGTTTTTGATTTTTAGAGACAACACTTGGGCATCATCAGTGCATTGTTGAGTTTAAAAGGGAGTGTTAAATATAATGTAACCTCAATAGTGTGACTCTACACTACTAGTTATCTTGGCCAGCTATACTATCATTTTCTTATGTTCTTGATATTCTTGAGCCTATTTAGCTCAACTATTTTCCCTCTTCTCATGTAATCTTTTCCTTTCATACCTAATATATTGAATTCTATTTCTGCTCTGCTCTCTCTAATTCTTTTCCAAAGATTTTGGGCTTATAGTGTATTCCTGAGATTGATTTTAGTTTCTAAATATTATAATCATTGTTTTTATTTTTTTATTTTACAGGGGAAACATTGCATTCTACAACATTAAATGCATGCACTAACAGATTTTTTTCAGATGAAATTGAAGAAAAACGTGATAGGGAAAGAGTTGATGCCCATAGGCCAACAGAAGCAAACAAGAAGTCCGTATTCGAATTATGATAAAAATGAGAAGAATGTGGAGGCTTCTTACTGTTTCCGTTTGATATTCAAGTTATCAGAAAAATTTAGTTTTCAGAATGTGGAGGCTTATTACTGTTTCAGTTTGATATTCAAGTTATCATATTCTAGTTATCATAAAAGTTTTGTTTTACATTTCACTGATAAGACTCTACTCTTTAAATGTTTTTAAGAAGAACGAGGAGGATTTTTATTGTTTAAATCTTTTCCGAAGAATGATGAGGATTTTTATTGTTTGTATTTGATATTAAATTATCATAAAAAAATTGTTTTCCATTATATTTAGAGGATACTCTATAAATATTTTCAATAAGAATATGTGAGGCTTTTTTATTGTTTATATTTTTATTTCAGAAATTGTTTTTTAATTTATCTTCACATTTATCATTTATTTTTTTATATAATATATAGTTTTAAAATTGTTGGTTAGTTTAATTAGATTAATATATATATTTAAATTATTTGTTAATTAAATGATTGTAAAATTTTAATAAAAAAAAAAGATTTAAATTGTTTGTTAATTAAAATTATTTTTCTTATAAAACTAAATTATTTGAAATGTAAATTAAACTTTTTCATAAATCCTCTCTTGCTTAAAATAAATTGATTTTAATTTTGTATATTAAAAGTAAATAAATTATTTGAAATGTAAATTAAACTTTTTCATAAATCCTTTCTTGCTTAAAATAAATTGATTTTAATTTTGTATATTAAAAGTAAATTTTGATTTAGCATGTTTCTTATCCACTGCAAAAAAAAATGATAATTATGTTTTTAAATTAAAATGTTTTTGCCCAATTTAGAACAATATGAGTTTAATTCTGCATAGTACAAATAATCTCTTATTTATAAAACACTCATAATCATGAGAAAAAACTATATTAAGGTTAGGATTTAGGAAGGTGAAGTCTTTATAGTGAATCAATTGATCATCTTCTCTTAGGTCTCATCTTCTATTAAATTAGGTATGTTATAATAGTTCCCTTGCTTTTTTCATAACTTAAGTTTTCTTTTATTATGATTGAAGTTCACACCTACCAATATTAAATTAGGTATGTTATAATAGTTCCCTTGCTTTTTGTCATAATTTAAGTTTTCTCTTATTATGATTGAAGTTTACATCTACCAAGGACGTGCTATTTTTTTTATAACTTTCAATGTTTGATAATAACTATAATTTTAAATTTCATTTTCGGCCTACCATGTTATTTGATTAAAGAGTAATAGTCATTGAATATGTCTATACTAGGGTTTGGTTCCATGTTATTTGATTAAAGAGTAATAGTCATTGAATATGTCTATACTAGGGTTTGGTTTTTTCTCTTAAATCAGACCACATAAATTTAGATGAATTCAATTGTATTTGGGAAAATATAAATAAAGAATACCCAAGAAAGCTAAAACTTAAAAAGTTTAGAAGGTCTTTACACATGACTAATTTTTTTTCATTAATACTATTGTTTAATTAAAAAATCAATATGAATATAGATATATTGAAACATGTTGTAAAATATAAATTAAAATATAAATTCACTACATTACTTTTGTTGCAATACAATTTTAAATTCAATTCAAGTCATTTATTGTATAGTGATGACCACTTAATACAAATTGCAAAGCTCACTCATTTCATAAAAAAAATAAATTTCATAAAAACAAAATTGACATATATATTCTAATG